>JAVDOI010000012.1:17027717-17248284 GCA_032191485.1 Leptoclinus maculatus
TAATCACGTGTTTTCACCCAGCGGGGACATGTACGTCAAAAAAGATTGCTTTGAACAGGACCCCCACCAGGACCCTGAAACCGAGGCAGCTGACTGGAGCTCAGACATAACTAATCGTATTACTTCCACCTGTGTCTTCCACCTGTCCTAAGTCCCAGTTCCCATCACAGACCGCCACAGATCACATCCAGGTCTCTCCAGTCACATGAGGAGAACAGGCTTCCAGAAGCCTTCAAAAGAATACACAGGAAGGCAATACTAAATATGAACATCCTGTTAGAGCCATCTGTGGGCTACCTGCAGTGCAGTGGTTTGTATTTGTTGGTAAATGTATTATTATTATATTATATTACAGTGGATTTCTCGCCTAAAAATAAATATCAGAAGTGAAGTTAATGGTGAAATACAAAAATAAAAGAATGTGGATATTTCATTTTTTTATGTTAAATGTACAACACTTGTACACAGTTTGAATATTCACATCACAGCAGAAAGCAGTTTTGAAGGGTGACAAACTGTGTGTCTATGATAATAAACTTCTTATCATTAACACGACAGACACACTCGATGTCAGTACTGTACCTGAGGAGGAAAAAGGAAACCATGACATTTGTCTGAAGGCACAACTCTTTGGGTCATGAAATGTTTCAACACACCAAAGCCAATGGACAGTGTTTCAGATGTTGGATCGCTGGTATCAAGCATCTCAATTAAAAGTCATAGCAGTTCCAGATCAAGATGACCAAGTCAACCCCCCCCTTCAAACACTGTGTTGAAGAGACAAGTACAAATAAAGGGGAGACTGCGTTATGTGTTATCTGTAAATAAACACCAGAGGTCGTCCACGAGACCTTGTGCAAAGCTGTTTACGCATGAGCGCTGGGGCGCTCGTATTAGTGCATGTCGTATTAGTGACAAACAACAATGCAAACCAACTTTCAAGGATGTTGTGCACTTTGTGGAATATCTAGTCAAGCTGTTGTCTGTTCTGGTTTTTGGGGATATCCAAACCACAGAAAAAAAGGAATGCATTACAAAAGGGAATGTGTGTATGGACCAAAACACATGTATGCGCTACAAAGGAAACAGTGACATTCGGTGCAACATCAAATGGTTATTCTTTTCTGTTTAAACGTTCACGCTTCTTAAAGGAAAAAGGAGCTTGCTTTGGGTGTCTCAACACCTGTGGAAAACAGAGCCATCTAAAGGCTTCACACATTCACACAAGCCAGTAAACACCAACAGCATAAACTCCAGTGAACCTGAACCAACTGTTGACAGCACACTTGTGCCAAACGAGTGCCTCTGGAAGCCAAACAGGGGCCGGTATGTCTGAATGAGGGGCCGGTTGTGTGGGAGCCATTTAGATGTTGACCAATGAGTAGCGCTGTGTGTTTCCTCAGAAGTCTCTTTAAGTTTAGTTTAGACTCATTTGACACAGGTGTGGCGCACATGGAGGCCCGTGGTTTTTGACCGTTAGTCAGGGGTGATGGTGGTGTTTTATTTTGGGAGATGTAGGCTACTTTTGTTATAGTTTGAGAACAAATGGATTGGTATATCCATTTTTAAGTTTTGTGCTTTTTTGGCAATTTCAGATGACAGAGGAACTGTCCATCAACAGTCATGCTGTATTGAAGAAGACTTGAAACTAGAGATTGAGACCATAAACTCATGTTTACAATGTTTACTGAGGTAATAAATCAAGAGAGAAGTAGAGTCATTTTCTCATAGACTTCTATACAACCAGAGGAGTCGCCCCCTGGTGGACATTAGAGAGAATGCAGGTTTAAGGTACTTCAACATTGGCTTCTCTTTTCGTTGTCGGTTGTTGGCCCCTGATCAATAACTGACGGACACTTCAGATGAGTGTCTTAATCTACTGAGATCTCCTCTCATTTAGACTTCAGTGGCTGAGTGGAAAACACAGGATTTGACCAAATGAGGGTGACATAACAGGATGATAAATAAATCTTTTTTTTACCAGTACGACATCATCAAACATTGATGAAGACTTAGAAAACAAATGTGGAGACGGAACACTTGGACACCACAGACACCTGACCTCAACCTAACTCAGCCTCAGATAAAGTTGAGTCCATCACTGAAGAATCCTCACGGTGACGTGAAATACTGCTGCCTTGAATTCTACCGCACAAAATAGTGGCTTGTTTGAAACGCTTTTCTTACTTTGCATTGTATTGTTTACTTCAGTGTTTTAAACAGACAAGATCTACATATCTTCAAAAGTGTGTGTGTGTGTGTGTGTGTGTGTCTGTGGCAGGGGGGGGGGGGGGGGGGGGGGGCTCTCACTGCCCTCATTTCCTGTCATCTCTCCACTCTTTGCTGTCTAAAAATGGCAAAAAACAAATAACGTTTGAAAAAAAAAAAATGGTATCACAAAATATGCAGTGTTCAAAAGAACATGTCTATATAGAGATCACTTCGTCCACATTTTGTTTTAAAAAAAAGATTTGGGTTGTTAAAAACGTATTATTTCCTTTTTCACAAAAACCCCCCCAAAAAAAACGATTAAGTTGAATCATTTTAGAAACATTGTTTTTTTTTTTGTTGGACCCGTCATTAAACCGGATACACATCGGATCAGCTTCACTGAATGTTTGATGCTGGTCTGGTTTAAATGATCACATCAGAAACCTTAAACTAATATCTTCAGGAGCCAAATCAGACCAACACAACGAAGCGTTCGTCCTTCATCAGTCTCCAGAAGAAGAGAAGTAAATCACCTTTATTAGAGTGTTGTGTTTACATACAGCAGCTTTAAAGACAGTGAAATGTTGAAATGTTACTTCTTCTTTCCACTTTTGGGAGCTTTGTCTAGTCCTTGGATGTACTTGCGAGGAATTTGATAATGATCTGCAATCATAAATAAAATATTAGAACGTATTTGTACAAGTAACGCAATTGAGATACACTTTTGAGAGAAATTCTCAGATGCTTCAGGTATTATTAAGTTTCAAACCTATCAGCAAATTGCCGGCTTGGTGAATCTGATTGCCTTGGATCTGGACCAGGACCTTGTCCTTGGACCCAGGGATGGGCTGTAAGTTGGAGCTGGCCTGGACTCTGCGCTGCAAAGCGGTGGCCACAGCTGCAGGATCCAGACCGTACACATCCAGGTTCTTTATTAGAGTCACCTGCAGGCAGCACATAGAAACAGTTAGAGCCAGAACAATAACTCAACATTAGCTTCAGTTGTTACGTCGACCAATAAGTCACGAGATACAGATAGACAGACAGATCTTTTAGGCACATTAATGGCGGACAAGCGGTCAATCCCTCCCTTAAGTGCTAATTAGCAAATGTTAGCATGCTAACAAGCTTAGCAAAAGATGTTAAAAACGACATCTGCTGAACATCAGCATGTTTAAATTAGCACCCTCGTGCCTTCGCACAGCCTCAGCGAGCTGCTAGCATGGCTGTAGACTCTTCGTTAAGCTCTCATATATCCGTATTGGTGGAGAGAGTTTTGAAGAGATCACCTGCTGCTCTCCAGCTGGCGATCTAAGAGACTGTAGTAAAAGTGTTCACCTTCTTATTGGAGCCTCGAGAAGCCACAGAGATGTCTATGGGCTCGATGTGGCCCTTCTTTCTCACGGGTGCATGTCCGGGGAACACGACTTCATAGCACTCCTGCATTCTTCCCAGCGCCCTATAAAACAATATGAGGTGGCATCGTTTAACCTGCACCAACAGTCGGACGACAGAGAGCCGGAGACTGACGGGGACACTGTTGCATTTAGTAGTAATGTAGAGCATATCATCACCAAACATCATCATCTTTCACTTGTCTTTCACTTGTCTACTGTGACAGTAATAAAAGTCTTTCTTCTTCAGAACTGAACAAAGAGAATTGTACTCAAAGTTAGTACAATGAGTTATGTTGCAGTCTTAAATAATCCTGATGAAGCTCACAATTGATTGTTAATCTATAAAAATCCACAGTATACATACTATATAATAAACTATATGCACTGTATCGTTCTCCCATTGCAGCCTGCCAAAGGAGTGCAGATAAAACGAGTGAGTGAGGTGAAACTCATCAAATATACTTAAAAAAAGACTGGATAAGAAAACAAAGTGTCTACCTGCTAAAGAGGTCATCCCACTTCAGAGACGCCACCTCCTGGTACTCAGACTTCTCCAGCAAGCAGTCACACAGCGTGGGGTTTATGGTCACGTAACTGTGAAGAGGGTAGCATTGATTGGAGTGAAAGGACGGTAATTCAACAGGAAACATGCTGCCGTGTTAAGGCGTTGCCAGTTGCATGGCAAGATTTCATTTCATTTCTCCCATCAGTCTTTATCAATTAGTTTCACATCAAAGATTTATTTATGACCTAAAAGGAAACATGAGGCGTCTCTTCTGTTTAGCTGAGTCACATTTAAAGTGACATCACGTGGTCCGGGGACCATTCTGTCAAGGGTCAGTGGTCATTAAGGTTGCCCTTCTACCACAGCGCCCTGTTACGTAATACACTTGTGTTTAAAGTCAAAACTGAGCTTTGTGCCGTCGGTGTCGTTTGATTACAGAGGTTCAAAAATGTGGGAATATTCAAGGTGGAAACAAATACATCCAGAGAGTTTTCTTTCAAGGCTTTCTGCCAGAAAGGTTCAATTCTAACCCTAAACCATGACCTTTACCTAAACCTAAGTAGTAGGCTTTTTGAAAGGCAAACTTCTCCCATGTGATGGCGGGTAAGCGAGCTAGCAAGTTAAAGCTGAACCCTGCAGCATCGTCGGTTACACACATCGTTCAAAGTTGGCCCCTCCTCCCTGGATAAGGTGGTGGAGGGAGCCAGAGCGTGAATGAATGAAGAGGGAGAGACGTTATTTAGAACAGAGCAGTGAATCAGAGACATGAAAGCTTATTTTCTGGTTGTTTCATGGCGGCTACATTCTGAAGCACACATAAGCGTATCCACACCTCCGCACAACCCTGCGGGAAGGTGCCGGTGTCAGCATTTGACGACCGTGGTAATGAGAACAGGCTGCACACCTTACATTGTAGAACTTTAACACTTTCAGTGTGTTTTCACTTCATAAAAGTTAACTGTAACTTTTTGGTCGTCTAAAAATGTCGTATTCAGCGTTCGGGTGTACTTAGCTCCAGCCTCTCTCGTCACGTCTGGTTACAAAAAAACAAGATGGCGACGGCCAAAGTGCAGAAGTGGAGACTTTAAAACGTCAGTCCACAAACTAATGGGTGACGTTATAGTGACCACGACCACTTCTTGTATATATATATATATATATATATATATATATATATATAATATACGTATATCTTTTACAGACACAGTCACACTCCTCTAGTGTCTTCTAAATGATCTGAACACGAGTTGCTGAACAATTTAATGGGAATACCTTTAACCAAAACATGCCGTAAGACCGTGTATTGCATTTTTTTTAATGTACATTTCCCCCCAAATAAGTTCACTCTTAAAAAAAATACGCTTTGATTGAAATGTTCTGCCATACTTTCAATCGAAATAGTTGGCGACTAATTGATTAGTCAAAAAGTCAGCGGACTGGCTCACAGAGCTTGATAGTGAGATATTATGTTGAGATATCAGACAAAAATCCAATGGAACACAATCATAGCTTCTTGGTATTTTAAAGTATCTACTTACTTCTTATTATTTTCATCCACCAGTTCATTGTTCTTCACGTATTCTGTGACGATATGTCTCACTTCAGCCGGCTGCAGGATTGTTCCTTTCCTGTCGGGGCATCAAAGCAAAACGTAAGTAAAGAAGAAGTGTGCAGATCTTCAGCTTACAGTGTTTTTAGACCTAAACACTCTAAAAATGTAAATTGGTCAAATTAGAAGCAAATAATAGGAAACTAGCCGAGTGATCCATAGACTATACTTCCACCATTATGAGCTACATCTGAGGCATTTCTGCTCCATGTATTGTATCTGAGCCACTCCGGTAAAGAGGTAAACAACAGAGTGATTTCAAAACACGGCTTAAGATTAAGATTTGGGACTTGGTCATGAAGAAGACGGCCTTGCCCCCTCTGCAGGGAGGGTCAGCTCCAGAACAACCCTCCTGGAGTTGATGGGGCGGCTGGATGCTTGCGCATAGACGAGCTTCGACTCTCCGTGTTACCGTCCCCCCCCTTGCCGTCTGAACCCTTCAAACACGTGCATGCATCAAGCGTCAGGGGGTTAGCAAAAACAAACGCACCTCTTCTTGGCATCCAGGAAGAGCGGCTCCAGTCGAGCCGACACGGAGTACAGAGTGGTGATCTCGGGAGGATGGTACGGAGGCTCTGCTTCGGTGCAGGACGGGGGGTCCTGCACCGGGGACGCCTCATCACCCGTCTCCTCGGGAACTTTGAAGTAATGCAGCCTGTAAAGTTTTAACGGAACGAGAAGGGGAGAAAAAAAAGGGAAGACAAAAGGGCTAGTCAGTCTGAATGTGGGCGGGATGCGAGTTTGAATCTCGACCAAAGAATTTCTTTAAGTTGAGTCGTTGCTTGGCTCACTGTCGGTTCTTCCAGTCCACCTCCACAATGCTCTCCACACCTTTGGTCAGTTCTTTGACTCGCACGAGGTTATGCTGCTTCTGCATGGCCTGTAGAAACTTGGACAGCTTTTGGAAAACAGAACACAATGAATAAATGCAGAAGGGCGTTATGAATGAGTCTGTGTAAAAGGTCCCACTCTGGACATCAAACATACCTTTTTATAGCTGGACTTCTTGATATCAAGTTGCTTTCCACTCGGGCTGAAATAACACCAGATGTTTTTTTTAAATCTAATTCCTCTTTAGAACGTCTGAAAGAGATGAGCTGAACGTTTACCAGCAGGGGAACATGTGGTTGCGGAGGAACGTGCTGGTCAGCAGGGGGAGCTCCGATTTCTTCACCTTCTTCTTGAGCGCGTGGAGAAAACACTGCAACAGCAGGGCGTCCATTGTCTCTGTGAAAATCAGGGCATGAGCCGGGTCACATCCTCTTCTGTCTGAACAGGCTCTCATTCTGCCACATCACAACATCTCATCTCACTGAATGAACTGCAGCCCTGCAATCGTTTGGTTAGAGAATGTCTCCATTTGATTTGAATCAGGGATAATAGTAATTATGAGACTTATGATTATTATTATCAAAAGCTGGTTTGGATAAACTGCGGTGGAATGTGCTTCAATAACTGGAAACAGTTCCTGTTTAACATGACTTTGTCACTAATATGTTGGGAGGCGTGACGGTCTGGTACCTTTCAGGTCGTCTTGGTTCGCCTCCTCTTCCTCCTGCTCAGCCAGACTCAGCTCCTCAACACCAGAGCAGGCTTGACCTGTGACCTTTTCACCTGGAGTATGCTCCTCCTCCTCTTCCTCCTCACACTTCTCAACCTCCTCCTCTTCTGTGTCATCGACCTCATAATCCTCTCCATTCACCTCTTGTCCTTCACCCTCTGCCTCTGGTAACGAAGGAGGACCTGACTTATCGCCGAAGGCCCTGAAAGAAGACACACATGCAAAGTTAATGATGATGGTGAAAACAATTATTTAAACTTTTCAGAGTGCCAGCTCTGCATGAGGAGATTCTTATTAAGAGGGTTATTAAGCAAAAGAAAAGGGTAGATGATTTTGATTAATACTGTGATCTCAATATTAAAGGAATAGCTCAACGCTCATTAGTTTTCTTGTTAAGAGTGAGATGAGGAGATTGACTTCACTCTGTGAATTATTCCTTTCAACAAAAAACATGCAGAAAAATGCGTTATTAGAATCCGCAGGAGGATGGAAGCTACTCGCCAGAGATGATCCATGTACGCGTGGAGAACACACACTCCTCTCCCTTTCATGCCCAAACTGTGCATCTCTCCGCTGGACACTGCAGCGGTGCCAACAGCAACAGGAGCTCTGCAATCAACCGGAAGAGTCTTTAACATCTGCGAGGACAACTGTTAAAAGACGTCTTTTTAAATCTTGTTTTTATAATAACCTGTTGTTCACCAACGTAACAGAACAGCAGTCGCCCGGTTTCACATCAGGGAGACCAGTTGAAGGCACCACCACACCTGGCAGCATGAGGTCTTTTAGGGAAACACAGCATTCGTTACTTCACGACAATGTAAATTATTATTACAGGATATAGCTCAGTTCATATCGCAACCATATAGCGTGTTTTCTGGGAGTTAAATAAATATTTTCCCATTTTATTAAGAACTTTTGTGCAAAATTAAATATTTACAGCTATACATTGATTTTGTTTACCTGCATGCACACAAATAAATAATAGTTTGATTTAATCACACTGGAGTATTCCCATAAGCAAGTCAATATCTGCTTGTTATTACCAATTTAGATATAATTTAGAATATTTATTTCATCACAATGTGATTCCACTGGCAGACGATAAATGATCTTATTGGTTTATCGCCCCGCCCCACTCTAAATGTACAGTACCAAACATCTGTGCAGGTCTTGACCTCAGGAAAAAGAAGCGTACCTGCTCCTCCAATCAACTTCTGGAGCACCGGAGGCCATGTCTTGAACGCCGGCAGGAGAGCAGGGCAGCGCCAAAGCACGTAGACTGAAGAACAGAATGTGACGGTTAGAATACTTTAAAGAGGAGCTCATCCACTGATCTCAGCGTAACGCGGTGGCCACCTCACTTACCTGTAGGATAAAGTCGTTTCTCCAGTTCAAAGAACAGAGGATTTTTGTGAAGAACATAAAGTGTCACGGAATCTCCTTTATGCACATAAATCTTCACCACGTTTAACTCCTCTTTGTTGGGGACGAGCTCAGACAGCTCGTCAGCCGTCAGCGAGGGGAAGGCTGCAGATATGTCCGCTTTGAGCTTTCTCCTGAAAGTAAAAACAGCTCTCAGGTACAGATTACTGCTCGTAAATATATATATATTGTACACGTGTAATATTGTATATAGTTTTCATTGAAAATAAATCTTTTCTCTTCAGCTGAACACGGCCTTCTGCTGTTTTCACACACCACTCTTTCCTCAGACTTAAGAACTGACTTAATGTGCATAACAGGTTAAAATGATTGAGTGCTTATGACTTAGTAATGATGTAACAAAACAAAGTATTTCAGAGACGATTCTGGAGGAAATATGACTGATTTTCTGCAGTGTTGTATTTAATTACAGCATAAATCCAAATGTCACGATAATATTACAACGATGATCAATGAACAACTTCCCAGCGAAAATATCGATATATATTGTCAGCTGACATGGCTGTTCAGGTGCTGGGATTATATGTAAAATTCATAATTCAGCTAAAGTTAACTACAACTTAGAACTGATATATATATATATATATATATATATATATATATATATATATATATATATATATATATATGTTTGTGTTTTAATGGACAAACTTGAAGCTTCGCTTAAGAACTACTCTCGTTCAGAGGTCTAACATCTGGACAACCTTCTGTTATGGTTAATCAATGAGCTTCATGTGTGTCATTGTTTATAATAAAACGACCACATGTCATATACTGCAGCTGTAAACTCATGACAACAAGCCGACAGCAGCTCACCTGTCTGATCCTTTGATGGCGGTGTTAGATTTGACACGAAACTGTCTCGCAAACATCTTCTCAGGAAATAAACAACTCCTGCGACGAATTCAGCATTTCCGCTTAATGATATACTGATAAACGCCTCTGCAACGGCGCGACAGCCTAACACATGTATTATATAGGTTTTACAGTAAACAACTGTCGCTCGCTGGGTATGGTGGTCCGACACATATTTATGTCCGACGTGAAACTGTACCGCGTCAACGTTAGTTCCGCAGGCCGAACACGGATGGATGGAGTGAGCGGAAGTGGTCATCGTTGTATGACGCTGACTCATTATCTGAGTGATTAAACGACCTTTAGATTTGCAGACTTGATAGTTGTAGCATTGGGTGTAGTGGGGGACATTTTGAAAGGATATCGACCAGTTTAGGGCCCGAAACCATATTCATACACTGTTCCATATTTAGGCTGGCAGGATGGAAGGGGAAGGAGACACATGTTGCCAACAACAGCATGGAGTTTAGTGAGGAAGAGAGAAGCTGTAGTTATGAGAGGAGGGAGAGTGAGTGGGAGGATATGGTGAGAGGGAGTAGATCAAGTAAGGGTGCTGGGCGTTCCAATACCCTTATACTACCATACTATTTAGTATGCCACGATGACTACGTCCACTTCTTATATACAGTCTATGGTTATTATGAGTAAGTAGTATGTCTCAATTGAATGCGTACCGCAAGCAACAGTACGTACTTTGTAAGGGCAGCTGCAGTACGTACTAAAAGTAAAAAGAAACAGTATGCGATGTATTAGCTATAGTCGGTCTATATATGTCCGTTATGTAATGCCATTGGGCCCAAAAATAGTTTTTACCACAGATTTACATTGGGGAAAGAGACATCTGTAAATCAGAGGATAATTTATTTTGGAGGTACATCAACTTCCCTGTGCGAACACTTAATACCCCTTGTTGTGGCAAAACCGTGGGGTGCTGTCTTGTGTGAATATACAGTATATGTTACAATTATTCAATTGGGAAACCAAAAATAATAGTATATTCCATTAAATAGTATCATTATGGAATTTTATGTGAATAAACCTTCACATAAATGATCAAAGAAATCACAATTTGGACCTTCACAGTTAAAAAAAAATGTTTAAAATGCAAAAGACAAAAAGAGGGCTCACCAAGTCTACTTTCTCCAGGGCTAAGTTTTGCTGCTCTTGACTGATTCAAGTAGTCTTTTCTCCCTTTGTACTTCCAGAGAGAAGTCCTTAAGACAAAACACAGTTCACAGATATCTGAAGTTCATTTTTATTGATGAGCTCTGTGCTGCATCTGTTTCTTGAGTCTGACCATTTATTGGTCATCGTTGGCATCGTCTGCTGCATATTCTGTCATGTGTCTCATATCCAATTCATGCTTTTCCAGAACGTGCATCAGAGCTTGATGTATGCCGTTTGCTGTTTCATTACTGTCTTAATAAAAGTCAAGTAACTTAGTCTGCTCGCCATCAGAAACAAATAAATATCTCATGCACACTGGAAACACTTTTCTTTCCAAAATATCCAGCAGAGTCTTTGGTCCTAAAACACTCATTCGATTATCTCAGCTTGCATCTTCTTCAGAACATCTCAATCCAGATGGAAATTGTGAGGGCTGAATTTTGTTCCCTGTCCGACCCTGAATATATGTATAATAATGCCCTACATTTAGGTAAAGGGCAAGTTGTTTGTTGTTTATGGAAATGTAATCCATAGTGTATCAAGTTGTATTAAATGTAATAAAACTGTAATAAACAGCTGAGACTGAGTTAAAAGTACTTTGAATAAAGTTGTGTTCTGAGGTACAATTTTGAGGTACTTCTACTTCACTTGAGTATTTCCATTTTATGCAACCTTCTACAGAAGAGGGACCATTTGTGCACACATCCAGGCAAAACTACTCAGGTGAAAGATAAAAAGAAGATCAAAACGTTGCCTTACTAGAGAAAGAGAAATAAACTATTTGGAACATTAACTGTGTGCAGATCTCTTTTTACTCTTCTTTATTCTTTATTTTTAAATAGTAATATTGCTACTTTTACTGAGGGAAAAGATCTCAATACTTCGTCTAGAGACGTATACGACGTCTCTTTGTTACTCCTCCACATTCCAAATCCGGTAACTTCCGTTCATTGGCTGCAAAAAAAACCAACATGACGACAGACGTAATCCAAGATGGCGTCGGCGAAATTGCCGAACTTGAGGCTTTATAACAACAGTCCACAAACCAATGGGTGCCGTCACAATGACTACGTCCACTTCTTACGCACAGTCTATGGAGGCAACAAGGAGAAAGTGCTTCAGGATAAACAAAATGGGAGTATTTAGTACGGAAGTTAGCGCACTACAACTGTCGCAGTGGCAACGTTACACATAATGGCCGCCGCTCTGACCATCCTGCTACATTGATTTGAATGGGAATGTCCGTTCTACTCCTCTTCTATACACTTAAGTATGGAGGGACTGAGGAAGTTGTTGATGTTATTTGGTAATAAAATGTGAGAAGAAGGAAGAATCCCAGAGAGCTGGAAGGAAGTGACAATTATTCCAACAAGGAAACCTGGGAAGAATGCCAGCAAGCCAATAAACCACAGGCCTATTTTGATGTTACGGATGGTCAGTGAGAGGCTACTGTATGTTGTGATGGTAAATTTCCACTGTGTATCTTCTTCCTGTTTTACTAGATGACCACTCAGTGTTTTGACCCTTTTGTATTTACAAAGTTAATAATGTCAGACATGATCAGTAAGTGTCCTCTCAGGTTGAGTAATATAGGATGTGTGTTTTAGTCAGGGGCTTGATACTGTCAACTTAGATAGGGGGCTGAATGGGGATGCAATCAGTGGACCAATCAGTGATTAACCATTCAATGACTGATCAGTGAATGATCACTGTTGTCCAGATGTCCTGTTGATGAACTCCTCCTATCCCACCATGTGCCCAATGCCTTTATAAGTCGTACTCAACCTACACTCCGGGTTCTTCCTCCTCCAGACCGCATTGCATTCTGTATGACGATTGGACCTTCTTTGCGCAAAGAATAAATACTTTTTTTGTACTTCTCAGGTTTCCTTATTTCAGTATCCCAGGACTCACTCGGTACTATTGAATAGTTTTTCACCACAATGTCTGGGAGAAGAGTGGTGTGGTGGCAGCATATTAAAGTGGATTTAAGAGTGGAAGGGGCACTATGCATCCAGTGGTATGTATGATGGATGAGATTAGAAAACCTCAGGCAAATAAAGAGACAATGGCGGCAGTGTTGTGTTTAAGTGGAAAAAGCATTTGACATGTGAGGGTGGATGATCGAATTATTATGGGAATCAGAGGGAAACATCTCAACTGGGTTAGGGGACTTTCTGAGATGAAGATCCGTCGAAGTTGAATTAGGGTCAGAGCTGTCAAGCAAACATGTTGTGGAGCTTGAAAATACGTCAAGGGAGAATAAAACAGGAGTAGAACGGACATTCCCATTCATATGAACGGAGCAGGACGGTCAGAACAGCGGCCATTTTTATGTGTAACGCGCTAGCGGGCTAACTTCCCTATAAACTAAACTGACTTACGACGAGTCACAGTTTTGCAGTATTCACTAAAAAAAGCAGAGTAAATGAGTCAAATTTACTTGTCACAGCGTAGGAAAAGCGCATTGCTATTGTCAGATGGGCGACAACTTTGTTCGGCTTATTGTCTGTAACCAGTGTAGCATTAAAGCATGGTGGAATTAGCTAGTTAGCTGGCCTGCTAAGGGTCTAACGGGCCCTACGCCTCACTCCCAGCTGCTCTTGAGAAGGACAAGCTAACTAGCTAACTAGTCCGCTTTCTTCCCGGCGAGCTGCGACTACACTTTATGGCCCCACTGACATGAGTTGTCACCATTAACAACAATCGCCATTTTCCTTTGTACTTGTCAAATACATAAAGTTAAGAAAATATAAGATAGGATGTGTCAAGTTGAAGTGTGGGTGATTTAATTGTAATACAATTGGTTGTATAGAAATGAATGGTGATTATAGGGCCAAAAAGTCACACCCACAAAGAATGGTGAACAAAACAGGGTCAGGTGGGTTGCCAACATCGCCGCAGACCCCGGACGCACCGAGGACAGTCCGCCTCGTGACCCGGTCTCTCCGCAGAGAGCGAAGCGGTGAGGTCCAGGTCTACACAGTCTAGGTAAAATAATGGGAAACACCGTCTCACACAGAAAATCTCCTGTTTGTGTGCTTCAATTGTGAAAGGACAACTACGGATGTTCAGACCTGATTCTTGAGTTCATAAGAGAAAATGGCATAAAAGACAGAGAAGTACATTTTTAATTAATATACTACATAAGAAGCGGCCAGATATATCAAAAAGTGGGGATGCAAAAACACGATTGATCCCCCGGGAATAATAGTCGGGGGTGCAGCTGCTCCCCTACCTCCATTGCTCGGGCGCCTATCCATTATTTCTTGATTATATCTTCAGGAAAATGGTAGATTCATTCAAAATCATGAACAAAAAAAAGAAATGAATCAAATTGATACAAGATGTCAAGTCTTAAAGGAGGACAGCAGGAGCCCGTCCTCATCTGTCCTGCAGGTGTCGCTGTTGGACCCCTTTAAACAGTTTAAAATTATGTTTTTGTCCAAAAAAAGATAGAACATATTTTATAAATGATACTGAGATTTGTAAATTGGTTTATTTCAACCAATTAGCCTACTATATACACAAATATATATATTTTGATCTCCCTCTTGCTTCTTAAAAATAGAGGAGGAGCTTTCCCCAGGCACAACGAGATGTTGCTTTCAAGTCCACCATTTCAGCCCGGAAGTTTGGTGATTCGTTTATCCCGTGATTGATTAATTGTGTTCATTCAGTGATTTGAGATTTGCGCACCGGGACAAGTTGTTCCAGCAGCCTATCGAGAATGTCTCAGATCAAAGCAGACTTTCCCGGACAGTCACTTGTCCGCTGGTGGAGGAACTTAGTCCCGACTAATGTCACACATGGACAGCAACATGAGCTGCGGCTGAGACATTTAACCAGACACGTCCCGCAGTGAGCAGACGGCGAGACGCACCTGTCGGAGCGGGTTGTTGCCGCTCATATGTTGCCGATAGTTAAAGCATGTCGAATCAGCTCCAGCCGGCTCTCCCGAGCCAACAGCAGCAGCAGCAGCCCAATCTAAACTCCGCTCCTTTCCCACAGTGCTTTGTGAAACCGTTTAACAACCCTCTTCAGATCAAAAGGGATGTAATAACAGACGATTACAGTGTAACACGCCACGTGCTCGGGATGGGGATAAATGGCAGAGTGCTGGAAGTATTCCACAGAGAGAGTGGAGAAAAGTATGCACTTAAGGTACTGTTATCTTAATCCTGTTAAATACATTTTAAATTGATGGCACGCTTTCTCAGCTCGTGTTTTTTTAATTTTTTTATTGTGGCTATTTAATAAGAAATAGTCCATTGACTTAGTCTAGATGGAGAGTTTTACACCATTATAATTTAATATTTGCTAGTAGCCTAAAGAAAGCAGAACATACCTGTATTCACTAGATACACTCTTGTCTAGTCACAGTGATATATATATCTAATATTGATCAGACGACAGATGTTGTTTTTGTTGGTGGCTCTCAGCATGTGTCAGAGGTGATGAGCTCATCTTTGACACTTGAACCAGTCGTATCACCTCAATGGCTATTGCACAGTCCGACACTAGAAAAAACTCCATGCATGTCTTAATAACACAAAGTCTTTCTGTATAATCATGTTTATGTTGCGTGTATTTTTTCATTTATTGCTCATAGAAAGATGAAGCTTCCAACGGGATTTTTGGAGAACATTGTGCTACTTTTATCGTTAAAGTTATTGCAAAGTAAAATCCAGCAGTTTGGTATAGATCACACAGACTTGAATGTAATCTTCATTTACATTCTTTGGATTTACAAAACAGCATTGTGCACTCAATCAAATGAATATACCCTCACATGTACGCATCATTTCCAGTAATTCCTGGGGCCTCTGTTTCTCCAGTGATCTACATCAGATCTTAACTTTTCTGAGAAGCCGCTGAAACTTGATTTTCATTATTAGTGAGTGGAGAACAGGATCAAAGCCTCGCCCATGATGACTATCGTGCGATGAGGTTGTCTGTCCTTTTGTCAACCACTCAGTCAAAGATCGTGCAGTCAACAGAACAGAACTTTTATCTTTTGAGAAAATCAGCCTCTCTCACACACAGACTGGTTCTTCTCCTCGGCTCGGTATGGACCGTCTTCTAAATCTCAGTTTCAGCCCTCAGGGGGAGATCAATCAATACATTATCGCACCGCATTCCTCTGGACGAAGACATAAAAGTGCCTGTTATGCATATCCAACTATATACCTGCTGTCACATCTGGATTTAAAGGCAGTAATTGTATTTTGAGCTTAGCAGAGTTCAAGAGGTTGGCATTAGATGTGAGTTATAGATTTTTGTTCTCATGGGCACTTGTAATTTAAGAGCTTTGTCCAACAGATGGATTTGTGAGAGTCTAATTTATGTTCCAAAGTTTGTAAATTACATATATTGTCCAGCAGCTCTGGTCTACCATGTTGAGGTGTCTGTGTTTTGAAAGACGAGTGTTGACTTTCCCGATCCAAAGTGCTGCCAGCCAGAAGGAGAGAGGGGAACATGCCTGTGTCTAAAAGTAGCCTCGTGCGAGAGGCCTGAGATGGCTGAGTGATTATGACGTCTGGTGGGGTTCAGCGGGACACGGTGTCATGATAGCACATGCTCAGCAGTGAAGGAGTTTTGAGAGTAAACAAGACGGAGAAACTAATGTACCAATCCTTTTCCTTAAACAAGTATGTGATGCATTCATCAGATATGATTTCTTGACATAGAGATCACCCAAATATGGTCTTTTTATTGAAAAGAAAAAATACTTTTAATTAGTTCTAGCATGTTCGGACTGAAGACAACTACAGAGACCTTTATATTCCTTTAAGATGAAAGATACGGGATTGGGAGAGCGTCTCGATCGCATCCCACCATGGCGACGGCGAGCTGGCGGCTCACAGCCGACGGTGCTAACCGCGCTAACAGTGCTAACAGCGCAAAGAACCGCGACAGAACCGTGTTTATCTGACAGAACAGAGTTTATCTGAGGGGGAACCGGAGGATGGGTGCTGAGATTCCCCTGACGACGCCGTCGTTCGTGACGACGTTATCAGCTGTAACCGCCGTATGAGAGCAGTGCAGAGCGGCGACTGTGAGTTAAACAGTGAAGCACGCTAACATGCGCTAACATGCACTCAAAGCATTGGTTTGTCCGTTCCGGGCTACTATAGAAACATTGCGGCCCGGCTCTGTGAAGAAGAATGGCTGCGGTTGAAAAGTCCAAAAATGACCCCCTAACGTCTATTCCTAACCACTTTTCCTTGACCTATGGAACACATCATGTGGTCAAGGAAAGATTGAAGGAGAATTCATGAGGAGTTAGGAAAAGACAACGCGGTGTTTAGAGAATCCGACTCAACTTTCACTAAACTACTTAATTATGATGCGACGGCGGATTTCACTGACGTAGTTCTGCCAATGAAACTACAACGAAGAAGGACTACGAAAAGCACAGATAAAACATGCCATGATGTAATCTATTACACATGAGCGTTCAGGCTATTTAAAGAGCTTCTGCTGTGAGAGGCTGCTTCACTCGTGGTGTGAAGGAGAGAAACCGGAGCTCCTTCCTTCCTGCTCCTGTCACACTTAACAGTCAACACTGCTGCAGTAGAAACTGACAATTCACTCTTGTACAACTTCAGTGAAACTGTTCAATATCAATATTTCCTTTGTGCAATAATGTAGATTATTATAGGTTATATTGAGCGTTTTAACAGTTTAATAATCTATCGTAGGCCTAGCTTGTTTTGTTTTTTACGGATGGTTCTTGTTATTGAGAACGAGAATTTGTTTATTGACAGTTTGCTATATTTAGTGTTAATGTTTTATTTTTTTTACTCATTTGTTAAATGTTCAAAGTAAATACATACATATAAAATGAAACAAACGGATTGTCGCTGTCTATTCATATTCATCAACATGAATCCGATTACCTTTTGACTGTATGAGTATGATTGTTAGACCTGTAACATAAGCATGTTGTTTGTTTACATGGACGGCCGGATGCCGCGTCACTTAAAATGTCGCCGCCGCAAGGAATTATGGGGCGGAATCATCTACCTTCCTTTCCGTAAAGGAAGGTCCAGTGTTTCCTAAGCTAAAGGGGCGAATAAAGGAAGCATTGAAGCACCTTTCCTTTCGCATTTAGCGAATTCGAACAGCTCTTATCACGGCGGCCACTTGGACTCACCGTTCACTTTAAAGTAGACACACAAGACACGCCAGTGATCAAAGCATAAATTAAGTAGATAAACATCCAGTTACAGGAGTCTTCCTACTCTCATTCTTTGAACATCGTTAAACCATCATCCTCTTAGATCCTCGCACTGACATCTCTGAACATCCTGACGTACGTATGTGAGACAGACTAATCCACCACAGTAAATCATAGATCGATAAAGAAGACTGTAAAACTGACATCCTACAAATTTAAGTCATGAAAATATCACAGAGGAATGCAACTGGAATTCAGAACACTTGAAATACATCTTGTTATCAGTATTGACGGAGCAATCTGTTGAGCCCAACGCATCCTAAATACTCCTCTCGCAGTTAATTGCCCTGAATGTGTGCACTCTAACCCACAGCAGTCAGACTAACAGACGAACTACCTACTGAGGAGGTGATGATGGTGAGGCGGCACTGAGCTGATGTGGAACTAAAGCTACAAATAATCATTATTTTCATTATTGATTAATCCTAAGATTATTTTCTCAATTAAAGGCACGGTTGGTAATCTTCTTCAAAACATTTTTTAGGATATTGGCAGTTGGCAACACTGGTATGTGTTTTTCGGTTAATTTTTAATCAATTACTTTTCAAAGCGTCTCTATGAGACAACTGAGGCAAAGCCTTCCAGTAACATTTATCTTCACAGGGGAAACGCCTGAGCCCCATGATTGCTTTTAAAACATCTACTTAGAATTGTATTTTTGCTTTTGAGAAATTCAAACAAAAACATGACCTTATTAAACCAAGAGCAGGTTCACAAGTAGCACGTCTCTTCCCGCTTCGTATGTTTCAGATGCTGCAGGATTGTCCAGAGGCCAGACGGGAGGTGGAGCTCCACTGGAAGGTGTCACCTTGCCCTCACATTGTGCCCATCATCGATGTTTATGAGAATCTCTACCACGGCAGGAAGTGCCTCCTCATCATAATGGAGTGGTGTGTTCTCCTGCACGCACACACACACACACACACACACACACACACACACACACACACACACACACACACACACACACACACACACACACACACACACACAAATCCAGAGCCAACACAGTATGTGTGGTCTTAAAACATAGTTGCATAGTTTCAAAACGCACCAGGGTGCAAAGTAATAAAAAGCAGTAGGAGGCAGCTTTGTCTGAAACAAAATCACGCAGGTGTCCACTTGATCTACAGCCAACTCATGTGTTACACAATAAAATAAAACATTCTCAAAGCTGGAAAGGATATGATTAATGTTGTGTCATAATTCAATCCTGACCCAGAACAACAGTGACTAATCATGACTGCGTGTTTAGTGATGGATGTTTGCAGCTGTTTTACTGTTCCTAAAGAATGAATTGGCAGTTTCTTGCTTTGAGGAAAATAATTTCAGTTTAACAGCTTTTTTTTTTAAAGCTTAAAATATTTTTTTTGGCAAGTAAAGGATCATAAAGCCAGGCAAAGTAACCCGCTCTAAAATGAAAATAACAAAATAACGTTTTGCCGCCTTGGAGGAGGCAAAGCAATCTTGTGCAACCCTTGGTCCAGAATATTTACTTCAGGAGTAACATCTCCAAGGTCCTCATCTTAACCTCCAGACCCCGACAACCAAATAAAGCATTCCAAGTTTGAAGCACTTAAACAGGCCTCTGAGGTTAATTCCCATGAAAGCAACACTGATTTTGTATTCACAAGTTAATAATATGTAGCCCCTTGGACAGCCTTGTGCGTCATTTGTGACCTTCTTAGGTGAACCAGGAGAAAGTATTTCATTGAGCAGTAAAAGAACTGACATGCCTTGACAGATTCATTACACTATATTTATGTTTTGTTTTTGTTTTTTCAGTATGGATGGAGGTGAATTATTCTGTCACATCCAAGACAGAGGGAATCACGCATTTACAGAAAGAGGTAAAGAGATTATCATTTCTCAAGCAAGTCCAAGTTACAATCCTTAAGATGTCTGTCCTGGTTGGTACCTGTTGGTAAATGTGGTTTGATACAACAGGTCTTCTGACATTACATGGTGTAATTAATGAAATCAATTAGGATCCCATTCTATCTAGAGTCACTCCTGTGATGCAGCATGCACAATGGAACAGGGCCATAATTAATGTTATTAATTACACCTGTGTTTACCCTGCAGCGACATGTGTCAAAGTGACTGCTGTGAAAAAGGCCCATTGTTCTTCACTGATTGCACAAACAATGCCCCGCAGCAACAAGAAGGCACACACTTGGATTTCCCAAGTAGCACTCAAAAAATAAAACGAGAGTTACGAATGTAACTACGGTTCTATGAATCCTGGATGACCGCCAGAGGCAGTGTTTAACACTGGATATCTTCTGTCTCGCGCATGCGCAGGTCGAATATTTATATCAACAAAGTCACCTGTGACCTCGGATGACCCCCGTCGTCTATAAGTTCCGGTGTCATTCCGAGATCAGTCCTACGGAATCTTCTCGCAAGTTCACGGGATTCCGAGTGACCAAGAACTCTGGCGGTCATCCAGGATTCATAGAACCGTAGTTACATTCGTAACTCTCGTTCTATTTCATCCTTACTGACCGCCAGAGGCAGTGTTATACCAAAAGAGTCACGAGGAATTACAAGTACGTACCTCGTATAGCTCAGGCAGAGGAAGTTGGCCAAAGAACCCTCCCCAGTGGGTGAGGGGTGGCAACGTTCACTCTGTAGTGTCTGGTGAATGTGCTCGGTGATGCCCATGAGGCCGCAGCACATATATCCTCCACAGGCACACCTCTCAGGGCTGCCCATGACGTGGAGACACTCCTGGTAGAGTGGCACCTCACTCCGGATGGTAGAGCACGGTCGCTCGCTTTGTATGAATAGGCAATAGCCTCCACTATCCAGTGGGACAGGCGCTGTTTTGAAAGGGCACAGCCCTTCTTAGGCCCACCATGACTGATAAAGAGCTGCTCCGACCGCCGTATGCAAGCGGTGGCTGTCACATAAGCTCTGAGGGCCCGCACTGGGCACAGTAGCCTTGACCTCTCCTCTCCCGATGGGGGGTCAAACTGTGCGAGCTGGATGGGCTGGTTGGTATGGGAGCGTGTCAGCACTTTTGAGAGAAACGCTGCATTAGGCCACAGAGTAACACCCGAGCCATCTGAGTTCCACCTCAGACATGATTCACTCACCGACAGGGCATGCAGCTCGCCTACACGTTTAGCTGAAGTGATGGCAAGGAGAAAAGACGTTTTGGTTGCCAGCCATCTCGGCTCTGCCTGTGCCAGGGGTTCAAAAGGAGGCAGGCATAGGGTGTCCAACACCAAATGTAGGTCCCATGTAGGGGCCTTCGGGACGTTCGGGGGACGTAATCGCAGAGCCCCTCTTAGGAAGAGGGACACCAGTTTGTGGCTCCCTACTGTGTTATTGTCAATTTTAGCATGGTGCCATGAAAGAGCAGCCACGTATACCCTCAAGGTAGAGGGAGACCGGCCCTTATCTAGGAGGGACTGCAGAAACTCAAGTACAACAGGCACGGGGCACTGTACCGGGTCCTTGTTCTGAACCGCACACCAGTCAGAAAACAGCCTCCACCTGTTGTCGTACTGCAGACGGGTAGATGGTGCCCTGGCATTAAGGATCGTTTTTCTGACCGTTTCTGTGCAGCCAGTCAGCAGCTGGTCGGGCCCTCCAGGGGCCAGACCCATAGTTGGAGGCCACTGGGATCGGGATGCCAAATCTGACCTCCCAGTTGCGACAGGAGGTCCCTCCTGTCGGGGAGGCGCCAGGGTGTCCTGCAGCAGAGTCTGTGCAGTAGGGAGAACCAAATCCTGGCTGGCCATAAGGGGGCCACTAGCAAAAGTCTGTGGCCCTGTTGTTGAACTCTGAGAAGCGTTTGCAAGATCAGGGGGAACGGTGGAAAGGCATAAAGAAGCCCTGCTGGCCACGTGTGAGCCAGGGCATCCTGACCCAGAGGACTGGTCCTCTCCGTCAGGGAGAACCAGTGGGGACAGTGGGTCGACATCTCCGAGGCAAAGAGATCCACCTCTGCCCTGCCGAAGAGACCCCAAATGTTCTGTACTACCTCTGGATGAAGCCGCCACTCCCCCGGTGGAGGCTTGTGACGGGACAGGAAATCTGCGACCTGGTTCCGTTCTCCTGGTAAGTACATTGCCCGAAGGCTGGTAAAGCGAGGGGCAGCCCAAGTCAGAAGGGCATGGGATACCCGTAGCAACTCTGCAGATCTGGTGCCCCCTTGATGGTTTATGTGAAAAACCGCAGGGGTGTTGTCTGACCGGACAAGCACATGCTTTCCCCTCAAGTATGGCAGAAAATGTTTGAGCGCTAGGTGCACGGCCCGTAGCTCCAGAACATTGATATGCTTTGTGTGGTCTTGAGCAGACCACTGCCCCTGAGCAGTCCTGTTCTGCCACACTGCACCCCATCCTGAGAGGCAGGCATCTGTCGTGACCACCTCCCGGCGGAATGGGACCGAACCCATGGGGACACCGTTTGCCAGGTATGCTCTCTCCCTCCATGGGGATAGAGCGAGTAGGCACTGTTCTGCTACTGCTATTGCCCTGCGTCTGTGCCGCTTGGCATCCAAGTGAAGGCTGTTCAGCCATCTCTGCAGGGGGCGCAGTGACAGCAACCCTAAGGGAACGACAGCTGAGGCAGCTGTCAGTTTGCCCAATAGGCGGAGAAAGAGAATGTAGGGCAACCGCCTGCCCCCTCGGAAGGGAGAGAGGCTGTGGAGGATGTTGTCCACACGCTGGGGTGACGGACAGGCACTCATAGTGACTGTGTCCAGAGCCAGACCAATGACGGTTATGCTCTGAGAAGGGCTCAGGGAGCTCTTCTCCCTGTTCACCCTGAGGCCCAAACGGGCCACGTGAGAAAGAAGGCGAGCAGTGTCCTGTGCCGCCTGAAGCCGGGATGGCGCACAGATCAGCCAATCGTCCAAGTACGGCAGTATTTTCATGCCCTGTGATTGCAGGGGAGAAAGGGCGGCAGCAACACACCTTGTGAACACCCGTGGGGAGAGGGAGAGTCCGAATGGGAGCACCCTGAACTGGAAGTGACTGCCTCGAAAGGCGAAGCGAAGAAACTGCCTGTGGTGAGGCACAATGGGAACATGGAAATACGCATCCTTCAGGTTGACAGACGTGAACCACTCTCCCCTGGTAACAGCCCGAAGGACGTCTGCTGTGCTCAGCATGTGAAACGGTAACACCTTCAGGAACTTGTTGAGTCCCCTCAGGTCTAGGATTGGGCGCAGTCCGCCGCATTTCTTTTTTACAAGGAAGTATGGTGAATAGAACCCCCCGGGTTGTGACAGGGGGTCCACCCTCTCGATTGCACCCTTGGCCAGGAGCACGGCTAACTCTTGGTTCAGGGCTAGGGATTTTGCCGGATCGGTGATGCTGGTCATTTTGACCCGGCTGGAGGTTGGGGGCCGGCGTCGGAATTGAAGCTTGTACCCCTGGGTTAGGGTGGACACCACCCAGGGGTCCAAAGTATGAGCTGCCCAGTAGCTGATGTGCTGCTGGGAGAAAGAACCGACGGCCGGCCAGGAGACATCATCTCCTGAGCCCCCTGCCTCTTGAGGCTCTGGGGGGGCGACTGGTAGTCCCCAAGTCCGGAGGTTGTCTGGGGGGGACGTAAGTACGGTTGTATGGGTAGCGGGCCGGCCTCTCAGCGGGACGCTGAGGCCTGGGGCGGCTACTGGGGCGAGCTGGGGGCTGAAAACGGCCTCTGGGGGGCGAAGTGGGAGCCCTAGGTCTGCGGGGTGCAGGCATGTCCCTGCGAAGACCAGAGAACTGCTGCCTGGTCTGGCTAGCTTCAACAGTCCGCTGAAGCGCCTGTACAGCAGCTGACCCGAACAGCTCACCAGGTTCAACTGGAATAGTACGGAGGGTCCTCCTACATGCCTCAGATAGGGGTGACTGCGCCAGCCAAACCTGGCGGCGAGTCTGGACCAGGGTGGACATCAGCCGTCCAAGTTCTCTAGACATTAGCGCAAAAGCCTGCAGTGAGGCATCACTGAGGCTGGTGGTGGAAGCGTCGGAAGTAGCCTGCTGCAGAGAGGCTGAGAGGGCAAGCATGAGGTGGGAGAGGGAGTTGCCAATACGACCCATGCGCGCTGCTGTGTCATAAGCCCTGGATAACATGTCATCCGTGACCCGACATTGGGGTCGAGGGCACCTGGCATTGGGCCTCAGGGTCTCCTCAGGGGAAACTATGAGGAACGCAATAGTCGGCTCAACGGGCGGCATACGGGCGAGGCCAAACTTTGCCGCGTCCTGCATGGTCGCCAGGGTTCGTCCGTCCGATGTAAGACGGGACAGAGTCCCGGTGTCTCTCCAGCATGCATGCAGCTCCCTCAGATATTCGTCGGAGGGAGGAACAGCAAAGGTGGTGGGGGCGGAAACGCGCCTGAAGAAGGCACTCGCAGGAGGGGGTTCCGGCTGCTGTGTGTCTAACTGCAGGCGTGCCAGCGCCATGCGCATGACAAATCCCATGGAGCTATCGACTGCCCCTTCCGAAGAGCCCTGAGCTGAGGGACGGGAGCCAGTCCCAGAAGCCTGGGAGGTCCGCCCTTCACTGTACTCAGTAAAGAGATTGGCTGACGCTGCCAGTGAAAGAACGTCCTCTTCTGAGCCAAGCTCAGCCACGGGTGGATCTGGTGCTTCAACACCCCCTGCACTAGGGTGGAGGGTCAGGAGAAGCGACTTCATTTGAGCTAGCTCAGTGGTCAGCAGATCCACTCTAGAAGACAGCCCGCTGGACTTAGCCCTCTTGGGGGGAGCCCCTGCGGCTTCTGCGGCCCTGCGCTTGGTAGGTTGGGCTGGATTCACCTGCCCTGACAGGGGGAGGTCGACCACACCCATCAGGTGTTCGGCCTCGGTGAGCCTAGCAGCCCTTACTGCTCGAGGCATGATGCCACAGTTCATGCATGGGTTCTCCGAGAGGCCTTCCCTCAGATGCTCGAGGCCAAGGCAAGCGGGGCAGAGGTCATGGCCATCCTCAGGCTGAAGAGGAGCCATACAGGTCCTACAGCCAGGAAAGTCAAACATGGCCGATTCTCTAGGTCAGTCTGAGCGGGACGCTCTGCTGAACGTTGTGAGAACAGGCAGGGAACAGTCAGTGAGAGGGGAGCGAGAACACTCTTCACTAGGATAGTTGCTGCAGATATTGGTGTCCCACCAGTTAGCGTGAGCGAGAGCACTCTGCCACTGTGAAAACAGGTCAAAACGGTCCTTACAGTGAGAGGGGAGCGAGGACACTCTCTTCACTAGGATAGTTTGCTGTAGATATTGGTGTCCCACCAGTTAGCGTGAGCGAGAGCACTCTGCCACTGTGAAAACAGGCCAAAACAGTCCTTACAGTGAGAGGGGAGCGAGGACACTCTCTTCACTAGGATAATTGCTGCAGATGTTGGTGTCCCCTCAGTTAGCCTGAGCGAGGGCACTCTGCTAACTGTGATAGCTGTAATGTTTACAAAAAATACAATGGACACAATCCGAGTATTAGCGTAGTCTAGTTCGCCAGAGCGGGGACGCTCTGTTAACTGATAGCCGTGTAAGGAGTCAACGAGCACAATGTCAACGTCGATCTAGTCTAGCTAGCATCACACCAAGTTAGCTTGAGCGGAAACACTCCGCTAACTGTGAAGGGCGGCCCGACAGCGTAACTCTACGCTCACGTTAGCACGCCACTTGATTAGCTAGAGCGGAAGCGCTCTGTAAACCGTGACAAAAACGAACAATGGTTAGACAAACAATGTTAGTCGATCTCACCGATTGCTGTCTTCGCGATTTTGGTGGCCCCTGTCAGATTGAGTCCGGGGCTCGATCCGCACGGCGAAACACGCCGTTCCCTCCTAAGAGGGACAGCTTGTCGCAGCCTTTGGAGGGCGAAGATCCGCAACTCCGACCGTGGTCACAAGGCTACCTGCGACAAACTCTAATATGTCTGATCGTAGACAAAGTATTTTTTTTTTCCGTTTAAGTTTCTACTACCATGGTAGGTAACCTGCGTAGCGAGAAGATGAAAAAGGACTGATCTCGGAATGACACCGGAACTTATAGACGACGGGGGTCATCCGAGGTCACAGGTGACTTTGTTGATATAAATATTCGACCTGCGCATGCGCGAGACAGAAGATATCCAGTGTTAAACACTGCCTCTGGCGGTCAGTAAGGATGAAATAGAACAACCAATCCAGAAAAAGGCCCAAACGTTTTTTTTTTAAACCCACCAAATTGGACAACAAAAGCCCCAATTTGACATATCACTGCAGGGTAAACACTTGTAATGAATAGCTTTAATGATGGCCCTGTTATATCTAGGTGGGGGAGAGTCTTGGTATTGGCTCACTGGAGTGACTGACACTCAATAGAACGGAACCAAAATTCATTTTATTAATGAATAAAATTCATTTTTATCAGGAACCGGCTCACAGTTCAGACAAAAGGAGAGAGAACACACAAAAGGCCGTTTGGAGACCAAAAATGAAACAATTGATCAAAAAACATTATTTACAATACATATTAATGAGATTTGAACAATCAGCGTCATCAGTGGCCAAATCTCAGGTGAACCAGGTACAAATCTAAAGGATTTTAACTTTGAACAATTACTAAATGTGCTGCTGAATGTATCATTTAATCTGCATCTCTCTGTTTGTGTGTCCATGTCACCTCTCTTCACTTCCCTTTTCACTCAGAGGCCTCTGACATCATGAAAAGTATAGGCGAAGCCATACATTTCTTGCATTCCATCAACATCGCCCACAGAGACGTCAAGGTAATGTTAACACTTGTAACATGAGATCATTCTCAATGAAAGCTGTGGGTTTGTTGTTATTGTGCTCTCATGCCACTGACAATTATACTGTCAAAGAACCCATATTTGAGGCCAAGTAGAGCAATCAGCAGTGAGTAAATTCCTCTCGGCTGAAATAAGCACACTAGACAAACTCACAATTCCAACAAGTCCAACAAAGGAAGCTTTTCCTTCAACGTTTCTTTTATTTGGTCACTGAGCTCCATTTCTACTTTCTATGTTCTGCTGTACACTCTTAGAAATAAAGGTGATAAGGGTTCTCCGGCTTGTCATCATAGAAGAATCATTTTTGGTTCCTGGTAGGACCTTTTTTATAAAGGTTCCACCTGGAACCCGTTTAGAGGGTTGTACCTAGAACTCAACATAAAGGATTATACCTAGAACCATCTTTGAAAGTTTCCACCCAGAACCTCCAATGAGAGGTGGTGTCTATGGTGTAATGGTTCCATCTAGAACTCTCTCTGAAGGTTCTATCCTTTCCACCTTTTAACGGCTAACAAGGGGTTTTCTACCTCCCTTTTATATTCCAAGGGTTTCATCTAGAACCCACCCAAAGGATTCTATCGGGATCATTGTATGTTCCAAGGGTTTCATCTCGAACTTACCCAAAAAGTTCTATCGGGATCATTGTATGTTCCAAGGGTTTCATCTAGAACTTACCCAAAAAGTTCTATCGGGATCATTGTATGTTCCAAGGGTTTCATCTAGAACCCGCCCACAGGGTTCCATCTAGACCCTTTTATATTCCATGGGCTGATGTGGTGCATCATACAGCGATCATTGTTAACCATCACAGTTTTTAAACACCAATGCTTATGACAATCCTTGAAAAACTCTTTCTTTCAAAAAGGGTTCTTAGTGGAACCTGTAGTCTCGCAAAGAACCCATGAAAACTACTTTCCTCAAAAAAAGGTTCTTCTGGAGCAAATGGTTCTGGGTAGAAATTCAGCCCTTCAGCAAGAACCGGTTTGGAACCCTTATTTCTGAGAGTGTAGCATAAAAAGTGCAGTTTTACAAACAAACCCGTATATAGTGCTCATGATATTGGGACCTATTAGGCCTATTGTTACATACGTAATTGGGCATGATATATTTAATTGATTTGATTAAAAACTGAAGAACACATTGATAGTGAGAGTCCAGCATGCATAATGCGTCTTGAGTGGAGTCACCAGATGAGATATTAAAAATGTATTATATGTTAAATTAAGAGAGTCAGGAACCACGACACAGAGAAGGGAATAACATGCTACAGAGCACCCTGGACAGACTGAACCGTAGACTCGATAGTTAAACGTTTTGCCTGGTTTTGCCAGCGGAAAACCTGCAAAATGAGAGAAATGAGAATATTCGCAGCATCTTTAAGTTATCCGACCTCCTCTGCCTCTTCAATGGGCTTCTGTGCCTGTTTCTTTATCGGAGATTAAAGACAAAACTGAACATTTTAAACTTAACTTGTGGTAACGTTTGTTACCGTGAAAGACACGGAGACGTGTGCATTTAAATGAGCTGTTTATCGTATTTCTATTTTTCTGTTTTTTTGTGGTTGTTGACCATGTACTCTCTTTCAGCCAGAGAACCTGCTGTACACCTCCAAAAGGTCAGATGCTCTCCTCAAGTTGACGGACTTTGGGTTTGCCAAAGAAATCACCACCTTAAACTCTTTAGCGACACCTTGTTTTACGCCCTACTATGTTGGTAAGATGTGAAAGTAACTTCATCAGGTTGAAGATTTGTTTGGATGAATATCTCATTGGCCGTGTTTTCCAATCACACACCTTCATGCACATTTTATAAAAAATTTGATAAAACTTCCTTAATAATTAACGCTTTCGATGTTTTTTGTTTTTGTCAAAAGCAAACATTTAACTCACATGACTTGTCAGCTGTTTCTGCTGTCTGCGTCTTCCTGGATATATATTCATATTGCCCAATTGAAACAAATACCTCCCTCCATTTTTCTCTTGTATGGTTAGAAGAAGTAGAGGTTCACAGCCTCTACTTCTTCTTCCACTCTGTTTACTGTTGGATTACATGCGTAATACAAACTACTTCAAGTTTAATTTGCTCCCAACCAGTTGATAGAAAGCGCCTAACTCGCAACATTTCAAAAGTTCCCATGAAATTCACTTGAATGGAAACACCGCTATTGATCTGTGTGAGTTCCTGTGAGATGACGCCTCCTGATGTAACAGCCTCTTTGTGGGGTGTTTTCCCCTGGGGGGGGTTTAACGGTTTGCTTCCTTTGGAATGTGGCTGGACTCATGCGAGTAATGAGAAGTTACATCCCGTAAACTGGTTGTAAAAAAAACCTGAATACACCGCATTTATGACGTGGTTTTTAATGTAGAACTTTCAAAGGCATTACGTGTGAAACAGAAGCGATTCCTCCCAATTGAAAGCATTTCTCTTGACACTGTGGCAGCTCCAGAAGTTCTTGGTCCAGAGAAGTATGACAGATCCTGTGACATGTGGTCCCTGGGCGTCATTATGTATATTCTGTGAGTCAATCATTGTGAAGTGTTTTTCGCATCTTGCAATCAGACATTGTTCACCTTTGAAGCTTCTAGAAGTTATTGTTGCTTCTAATTATTAGATTTTTGTTTCTTTGTTATTACACAGACTTTGTGGATATCCTCCCTTTTTCTCACATCATGGTCTGGCAATATCCCCAGGAATGAAAAGACGGATCCGTAGAGGACAATATGATTTCCCCAACGCAGAGTGGTGCGACGTGTCCGAGGAAGGTGAGAGAGGCTAAATGCTCCCTGTCTGTCTGTGTCACTCTCCGTGCATTCTCATCTGCGTGAATTAAGCATTTCCCCTGCGAAGACACGCCGTACTTTTCCTTTTTTTTAGCATTTACAAGCACTCTTACCTTTTTCTAAAAGTGGTAAAACTATTTGTAATAGGGGATAAACAGTATGAACTCAAGTCACAACAAATACAGAAGCACAGCGGCAAAGCAATAATAGTTGTTTTTTATTTTCCTCTTAAAATGTTTCTAGATTTGATGAATTATACAGTACATTGCAAAGGCATTCAGATTTGATTTGTTTTGTTTGACTTTCATGTAAATGATGTCATAGGGAATTGGTCACACATAATTGCAGTTACTGACATGTTAGTGAGATGATGATGATGATGATGATGATGATTTCCTATTTTAGCCAAACAGCTAATCTGTCACTTGCTGAAAACCGAGCCCACCCAGAGGATGAACATCACCGAGTTCATCAACCATCCCTGGATCAATGTGAGCAACTGTTTGAGCAACTGTTTGAGCAATTGCTGCTTTGGAGAGATGTTTTGTGGGATTTATTTTATTTTGTATTTATTTATCACCAATGCAGCAGTCTGTGGAGGTCCCACAAACGCCTCTTCACACCAGCCGCGTGCTGCAGGAGGAGCAAGAAGTCTGGGAGAAGGTTAAGGTACGTGTTGGTGCTGCTTCTTTAAATGCACAGAATCGGCTCCTGATTTATTTTTCATCTATTGCAAAAATCACGAGTGGGTTTGCGGGTGAATGTCTGATAGTATTGTTTATTTTTAAATATTTCACGCCAATATTTTATAATCGTTTCCGTCGCCACACAATGGAATCCATCAGATGTGCGGTTTTTGTTTCCATGCTGTTTTCCTCCCGGCTGCGTTTGATAAAAGTGATATTGTTGTTTTTATTACCAGGAGGAGATGACAAACGCCTTGCAAACGATGAGAGTGGACTATGATCAGATCAAAATCAAAACCATCGATGACTCAACTAATCCTCTACTGTTGAAGAGAAGAAAGAAAAGTAAAAACTCTGCCACACAACTTCCAGGCTCGTGAAGTGAAGACTGTGTGAGAGGTATTCAGTGTCACACAAACACATGCATCACATTTAGTCGGGAAAGAAGCTTTCAAGGCGAACTTTAGGGATGTTTTGCATTGCGCCCAGTGGCTCTAATACCTTTATAGTATATTTTTAACGGTTTTAATTTATTTCTGTTTACCTTAAATTATGTTATTTTAAAACGTATAAAGCATCTGTAAGCGTTTTCATTGAAAAGTATTCTGTGTGTGCATCAATGCTTATTCATCAATCCTCTCAAAGAGGAAACAGAAACCTGCTGTATTTTTATTAGTTTAAGGTTCATGTTTGTTTGGCATCAACGGACGTGTTTTCTGTCTCTTTGAGTTTTTCTGTTCTCAGCGTAAGAAACCGTTGAGAGCGACTTTTCTTTTGCCTCGAGGGCGTTGTTGAGATAGTTTGCTCGCATCGCTTCATTTTGTCAATTGAATGACTATTACCAGAAACCACATCTTGTGTTTGTCATGCTGATGTGAAGCATTTCTAATTGTGGGTGTGCGGTATCTAAAACGTGTTGACCATATGTAGCAATTATCAAGCTGGCTGTGCTCATGAGACAGAAACTGAGCTGCCATCTGAACAACTGTTGCTTGTTTAGCATTACTTCATTTTCTCCAAAGCAGTAACTTAAATAAATCAAAGTGGACGGTAGACTTTCAGAGGGCGACAGGATGTGGAAAATGTCACTATTGTCTGTCTTTTGCTCTGGATTAAATCTTTTGATATTCTCTGTGGTTTTGCGTGTTGTTTGACCAGTTAGCAGTTCACTGTTGGCATGAAGTCACATAAATGTCCAGCAGCTCAATGAAAGGAAGTTTTTGCTGGCATGTAAACGCAAATCAAATTACAGCTACATTTCAGAGAAAAGACTCTTTAGAGAGATTTAAGTGTAATATTTATGAAGAAAAACTCACAAATTTACAAGAACAAAACTTGCATTTTTTCTGAGATTATAAAGTGAAGAGATTAAAGACACATTAAAGAAACTCATTGCAAGGTTGAATCAACCTCATTGCAACACAGTTAAAACACTGGTAATGTAAGTTCTTCAGTGCAAAATATATTAATTATATTAGTACAAATTTATGTTAATAAAAGAACGCAGAAAGCATCTTAAAATTGATAAAAATGTTACCATGCTCTTGTTGTGACTGCGATGACGATGTTTGATATGAAGCAAACTTATGGCAGTCCATCCAATCTGGCTATGGTTCAAAATGCTGTAATCTGTCTAAATAACTGGTAATGTACATTACCAGTAGCATGTTGGTCGTCTTAGTAAGGAAATGGTGCTCAGGTGGCTGCAGAGGTTTTTTTTTGATAATGTACAATTTTGTATTATTCTATCAATCTATGTGCTCAATAATGCACACAAATGACTAGAAAGGTGCACTCAGCAGAGTGCAGATGACCACTGCTTTATTTTGCGATTGAATGAACACAACCGACAATCTACAACCAAGTGGTCCTTGGAAATCTTTTGACCAATCAGAAGTGAGCCTTACAAAAGGTAGAGAACCGCTGCCTTAATTATGTTAAGCCCCAGTATTCTCCTGAAGATGGATACATGTGTGCTCTTTGATCTTTTCATTTTTAAAGAATTCCCAAGCAGCAAATACCCAAATACGTTTTAAAGCATCATGTATTTTTATGAATACAGTCGACCCCATTTATAGTTTTCAGAGAAATCCATTCCTCTGGTTCTGGTTTTACCTTACGCTACAACTCACTACAGCAGAATTCCTCTGGGTTAAACGTTTATTGTGTGTAGTCATATAATTGGGATTATGTAGGCTTTTGAGGCTTTAGTTGGATCCGTGAATGACACTCCACACTGAATGTTTTGAATTAAACATGTTGCTTCAATTACAAGACAATATTTCCAGCTTTTGCATCCTGTTTTTACTCAGACTGTCTTTGTGGTGCATTCATAGAGACACACACACACACACACACACACACACACACACACACACACACACACACACACACACACACACACAGACTGAACGCAAAGCTGTCCTGCCAGAAAAAAATATATTTATGCCTGTGGATAAATGGGAGATTTGATCATTGTTTGATCATAACTGAATGATAAATCCAACTTTAAACTTTTGAAAGGGACATTGTTTTCCTGGAAACATTTTCATTTCTCATCCGATTACTGCTTCGGATACATTTGTGAGGAAAGATACAGTACCACAGAATGACAGGTCTGGCTTCTTATAGGATCATGTAAGATCGGGAACATTTTCTTTATCTACTGGTTTGATTAAGGGTAGTTTTTGGCCAAAGAGTGTTGTGCTGTAACTGAAATCCTGCCAAAGCCTTTGTGCAAAACAGTCCCATCTGTGTATCCTCAGGTCCACTCATGTAATTATTTGGTGATTAAGGTCAATCACGTGATGACAAAAAGTTGTAACGAACGACTATTTTCAAATCAGAGGGGAAGGACATAGTCCCTAAAACCCTGCCTCCAATTGTCCTGCTCCAGTGAAAGGACACAAATGGCGAGGCCCATACATTCACAACAAGCCGCAGGATGATAATGGGGCTCTCCTCTCTGCAGGCGCCAGCAAAAAAACATACGTTAACTTTCTCCACAGTTTGAACACTGTAATTGTCAAAAGTAGTGAGTACCAGGACAAGAGGCAGAAGGAAACGTATGTTTAAGGAGGATGATTGTGGACAAATGACAGGGCTTGTCACACTTTGTTCATGTTGAAACATCCAGTGAATAATGGACAAAAGCATGCTGCAACTTCAGTCAGGTTTTAACTAGCGGAATTGTTGTATATGAGAAGAAACGCAGCGCCAATTACAGTGTCTGGTTCGTTAAATTGTCTATACCATAAGCCCCCACCCACCCACCCTCTCCATAACCTCCACGCTGCTGCAATAAACAGCAAGCCAGACGTAAGAGTGGCTCTCTTAATGATAAGGCATGGCAAGGTAAGGGAAAACAAGGCCGTTAAAAAGCAGATGTCTGCACCGGTTTACAGATGGGATTGATATTGTTATGGCTGGAGGTGATATGTTGTAATGTAGGTTTTCCATGAATGTACAGTATGTCGTCTAATGAGAGTGGGTGTCTGGGGCCAGGGGCTGCAGCTACGTAGAGAAGGGCGGTATTTATTCTATACCAGCAACATATTCCACTCAGTCTGAGAAAAACACAGGCGACGTGAGGAAGGGAGGAGGCATCGTGTCTGACCAACCAACCGGTAAGTATATTGTACCTGCTGTACATTTAAAAAGTGGAGCAGAGAGAAGTAGATCCGTCTTAGATGACCATAATTCAGTATTAGTTGCCAAACATTTCATATGATCAGTGTATTGCAGATTAGTAGGTATTTTGACTTCATATGAACTTTTTTTTTTTTCCTGCAGGGATCATGTGGACCGTGATGTTCCTCCTCGCTATGGGAGTAGTGGATCTGAGCATCAGCCAGCGTTACAGCCAGCTCCAGTGGCTGTCCCATCTGCGTGGGCGGCAGCAGCACGCCGGCTGGCGGGCCGTGGATGTGGATTGCCCCCTGGAGTGCGATTGTCCCTCAAGCTTCCCTACGGCTATGTACTGTCACAGCCGCAACCTCCGGCACGTCCCCTACGTCCCCTCGCACATTAAGTACGTCTACCTGCAGCGCAACCAGATCACGGGCATCCAGGATGGGGTGTTTGACAACGCCACCAACTTGGTCTGGGTCGTGCTGTTTCACAACCAGCTGAACTCAGACAAGATCGGCGAGAGCATCTTTAGCAAGCTCAAGCACCTGGACCGGCTCCTCTTGGATCACAATGAGCTCACACGTGTGCCCCCCAACTTGCCGAAGTCCATCACGGACCTGCGACTTGGTCACAACAACATCTCGAAAGTCCTCTCCAACTCGTTCGAGGGGATGGTCAACCTCGCCATCCTTCAGCTCCGAGCGAATGTCCTGGAGGACGTTGGAGGTGTGTTCAAGGAACTGAAGTCTCTGACCCTGCTAGATTTGAAGAAAAACAGGCTGAGGGAAATCCCTGGCAACCTCCCCGAGAGGCTGCAGCAGCTCTACCTGGAGTTTAATAGCATAGAGAGTGTGCCGACGGGCTTTCTCACCATGAATCCCAATCTGCAGTTTGTCCGCTTGGCTCACAACAAGCTGACAGATAAAGGACTTCCATCCAACGTCTTCAACATCAGCACGCTGGTTGAGCTTGACCTTTCTTTCAATAAACTGGAGAAGATCCCCGTTGTCAGTAGGAACCTGGAGAACCTTTATTTACATGCCAATAAGATCAAAGGTATGGACACTTCTCTGTTACTATAAAATGTAATATAAAGGTAAAGTAGTGATCCTAAATGTATTCAAGGATTTAATGTTGCTTGTGTGGGTTTGAATTGTTCAGACATGCACCAGTTCACCCACGTTGTTTCTAGATGTGTTATTTATTACATGTAGTCCTTAGAGAGTTTGGTTTGTTGCACCGCGCCCAACGATAGTTAAATGAATTGATTTTAATTAAAAAAGCTATCTAAAAATGCCTTAAACCTGCATTATTTGTAATGGCCATCAGCTGGTCTATTATGTTTTCCTAACCTCGGGGTCTGGACAATGCTTCATGTCTTAAACGTGCATTCTCTCTAATGTCCACCAGGGGGCAACTCCTCTGGTTGTATAGAAGTCTATGAGAAAATGACTCTACTTCTCTCTTGATTCATTACCTCAGTAAACATTGTAAACATGAGTTTATGGTCTCAATCTCTAGTTTCAAGTCTTCTTCAATACAGCATGATGTTCATTTAGTAAATTAAGTTTTTTTCCTAATTTATTTGGGAAGGTGACCAATAGAATTGTTTAAACCATCAGAACAGGGCCTAAAGCAGGGCTAAGACTATGGGAGTTTTTGAGCCAATTTAACCCCGATTCACCCTCTGCGACAATCGGAGGGGAATTGCGGTCCAGGGACTTGGTCGGTATCAATATTTGGCCCAAATTATCAGGTAATGTGTGGGGGTAACAGATCCAGTCTTAAACCTCCCGAGCCTCATCGGGCCCCCCAATAGTAACAAACATGTTTGATATTTAGGATGATAACATCAGTACTTCCCAAGCGGTACCATAATAGCCAGTGAAAGAGCAACGGTAAAAGTTCTAGCCCTTGAGGCTAACGTTAGCTAGCATACTGCTGTTGACAGATATTAAAACAGACTAGTTAAAATCTCTACTACGCTGTACACCGTATTGGGCCGTAGCCACCCGCAAAGACGCTAAAAGATAAAAGGATTTACATTTCTATGAACAGAAAACAAAGCAGTAGTTTCAACGCTCTCATATCAGCTCCTCGTATTCACCAATCCATCGACACCAGGTCTCTTCCGGATGACGTCATCACGCACACCAAACACTGCTCCATCAGCCCACTTGTTAAAGGGACAACTCACCCATATCCTCGAGCTCAAAGACAGTAGTGATGGGCCGACCGATTCTTTCACAGAATACGTTCCTTTGAGTTGATACATGTTAACCGGGCGGCAACCTCCGGTTTCATAAAGTGAAGCTAGGAAGAACAAAAATTCCAGCAAAGTGCCCTCACTGGAAACATTACAAACTGGCATGAGATGTGCACAGCATAGGACAGGAGGGCTTACAGGGGATTACAACTTTCCAGAACATCAAAGGTACCCATCTACTGAGTATCAGGGGTATTGGTGACAAGAGGTGCCTGCGCAGAGCCGAATGGATATTAAAAGAAAATACCCACCCATTCACACTTAGTCACCACCAGACTTCACAGCAGCTTCTTTCCTCAAGCTGTGAGACTCTTAAATCCATATATTGTTTTGTGTGTTTTTCTTGTGTTGCAATAACGCAGCCCTGTGTTGACAATGAAAATAAATGAAACCTTGAACCTGCAAAAAGGTTGAGAGCCACTGGACTTGAGCATGTAGCCTCCCTTAATAGTTCTCTCCTCTTGTGCCTTTCAGAGTTCTCCCTGAGCAGCTTCTGCGGTCCAGTCGACATGATACACTTCTCCAGGCTGAGAATGCTGCGTTTGGAATCCAATGAGATCAGTGCCAAAGACATTCCTGCTGAGGCTGCCTACTGTTTGCGGCGCGTTGCCTTTATTGATGTGTAGCGCTGCGTGCTCAAACTCAAACTCTCTCTCAAACTCACCCAAACATTCCCTCGAGACCGATGGAAAATCATTAATCACAGGACATTTATTCTTGCAAGAAGGAGACAGAGTTGATTCACATCAGGATATGCATCAAGGCCGCTCAGAGTTCTGACTCTGCGCCTCTGATATTCATACTGAGTAAACAACATGCAATGTGCTGGCACAGGATTGGTTCACGAGGAGGTCTTCGTAAGGTGACACACACAAAATGGCGTCCACGCCTTGTAGTCTGCACTTCACTTGAGCATCTGTTCTGGCACAAAGGTCACTTTCTCATAACATAGCTCTGCGTCTATCTCAGCGTGTCTACAGTTCTTATTATCATTCCAATCCTGGACATGCTGGACAAAGCGTTCTGTCTCAGCAGCTGTAGAACTTAACATATTATAATTAGTCATTTAGATTTTTGAGCCCAACAGTGTTGCTCAATCTGAAACACCCCCTGTTGCTATATTTACCATACATTATGTCACAGTCCGCTCCGTCAAAACATATTTTGAGATAACGTGTAGTGAAACGGTTATGAGAGCTTCTATTGTTATTCAGAATGATTAAACAGTTCCAGTATTAGTCAACAGGAAATACCAGAGCTGTATAATCACGTATCCAGATGACCAATGGGAAAGGGCTTAATCCTTTTTACATTATCGTTGTAGTATCCTAGCAAAAATAAAACTACGCATAAATATGATTTAGCCGGTGCAAACAAGGTCTGCTTTGTGCCCTGTCTGGCATAATATGACCTGTATAAAACTTCCTGTCATCAATGTGAGAGTCAGTCTTTGCTTCCACCATGTGGCACAAGGTGATAAAACAGCAGGTTGAGCAGCCCTGATTCTCATTACTGTATTGATATTTGGCACGGTCACACCATCGTATCATATCATCACTAACAGAACTGTTACATTCATACAAGATCTTTCCATCAAGATTTAAAGTTGTGTGATCAAGTGTTTACAAAAAGGTGAAAAACATGTATTCCTCCTCAAATGAGCCTCTGAATTATATATAAGATAATCATATATTGGTAATAACTGTATCTAATAACTGTTTAGGGTGTATTATTTTGATCCAACGTGTACTGCTCTGTTTATCAAAGACAAATGTGAAGTTGACAGTCAGTAAGCTAATGTCAGGATTCGGATGTGAAAGCTATGAATCATACATATTTGTCATCTTTGTATCTTTTATTACATCTGAGGAAAAAAATGAATGAATCCGTTTCCAGAGTTATTTGTGCCCCTAACTTGTGTCAGTTATATATTCTCTGAAGCAACAACATGTTCCGTTCTCTCTAATTTGAAGGTAGAAGAAGGAGTTCCTTCTTTGTTATTGTTGAAGACAACTTGCCTTTTCATCTTGCACAGCTGCTTTTAATCCTCTGCAGAAAGGCACCTAATTTCATTACAGAAATATTTCTCTTGTTTTGTGCTGAAGTGAAGTCTTTGATTGTGAAATGGAGCACTGCCAACGCAACAGTGATGTGCACACTGATAAGCGGTAGCGTGTGAAATTAAATGATTTAAAGATGATTACTTAATACAGGGTGCAAAGCGCTTCTGCACCGGCTGTTGGGGAGAGCGGTGTTGCTGTTTTCTCACTCCTTCACTTCCTACACAGATTCTCTAAAAGCAAAACAGAGGCCAGCAGCGCACACACGCACTCGTGGGATTCTTTCGACAGGTTTAACTGATGTGGTTCTCCCCCGAGTTGATGCACTTCAGAGGATGGGGAGTTGTCCAATTCTTGTCAAACTCAAGACGTTATGCAATTTATTATTACAACCCCCGCTGTCTCAAATAGCTGCATCTGTTCCACTCACTTTCATGTTAAACTAAATACATAATAATACATTTACATAATAAATAACGTAAAACAAGTGGAATTTTATAATTCCTGTTTAAATTTTGACCAATTTGCATTTAAAAGGACAGTTAAATTATAATTCCTGTTAATTTGAAAGATTTCTCACCAAGTTCTTTGTGCAATTTATTATTCTAACAATAAATAACGGTATTATCCTGTTATTTGCCACTACCATGCGGTATGTGCAGCATGCATATGAGTAGGTCTTACTGCGTTATTCCCACCAGCTCTTGCTGTGACGCCCTGTGCAGTTACGACACATCTTTCGACTGGTGCGTATAGAATCTCTGTAAAAACAGCTCAGAGTGTTTTATTATTCACAGAATATTCTCCAGAGTTCATGCTCTGAAACAATACTGTTTTGTTATCATTGGTCATAACTTCCAGAAATTGGCCCCATGAAGACTGTGGAAAGGCTGATAGTGAGGGGAACTCTCCAAAGCAGCAGGAAAAGACATTTAGAAAGAGTTTTGTCTCATCATGAAATGTTAAGTCAAACAGGATGTGGGCAATTAGGGAGCCCAAATCCTTTAATGAGGTCGGATCAGGGCCCTATTCCTCGTACGTGGTTCAACTAAGTCGATCAAATGTCCTATTAGCCAGTTTAAATTACCGCGATGATTGAAGGCAGGCTATCTCGGTTCCTCAAAGGCTGATCAGCGCTCAAACAATCTCGTTAATTCGAACAAGACCTCAGTACTCAGGATAATTGGGCGTGCCCGTTTTACGTCAAAAGGGGGAAGCGTCGATCACCGAAACCATGGTTTTCTAACAGTACAATAGTGAATAAAGTAAAAGAAAGAGCGTCTTTTTTCTCATGATGATCATGACAGTTTATGAGAAAGTCAAGACCATAATCATGGCTAAATCTAACACTGCCACCGCTGCGAGGGCTAGACAAGAAGCATATATGGCAAAATATGGCAGACAAGTTAAATGCGTAAGTGTTGGGAAAATGTACAGGCTAATTTTAAGTGCCTCATCACCCCAATCAATCAGATTATATTTCTTTAAATGTGCGGCAGTAGGCTTAATGGAATTCATCATCCAATGAGATCTTATAGCGAAAATAATCATCTCAACTCTTTCAGAATAAGTAGATAAAAACAAGCCCGAAGAGTATCTAATTGATACGAATTAATAGATACTTATGAGGACATTGTTTTCCAGCGCAGGCTCAAGCTTATCCAGTTTGAACCTGCGACGTACGAGGAACGGGGCCCTGCTCTGTAGATGTAACCTCATTGTGCTCGTATATGAATGTACTGGAAAGCTGGAAAGCTGGAGAGATTCATATTTTGGATTTGATATCGATGGAAGCTTTATTATCAATACAGTGGTTGAATAGAGTCAAACTAATAAATAACTTGTGGAAATGTTTGGCAAAACAACATAACAAACAGTTGGTTAAGTGGTAGCAAATGGACACACACGGTTCAACATACATAACTAGTGTAAAAATATAACTTTTTTTAGTGGAAAAGATATCTGCAATACATAACGCACAAACATAATATACACACCATATTATTCAAAATAAGGCCCATCTTTGCTCTCAGTCAAAGCCAAGCTTCTGATTAAAACGGTGAGCGTGGTACATTACAAAAGAACAACACTAATATGAAAACTCGTTCACGATGGAAAGAGTGTGCAGCTCCGTCTGCTGCTGCAGCGATGTGCTCTCTGCTGCCCGCGGAGTGATCACAATTACTGAAAATACAAAAGAATACGGAGATGGTTGCGCACTGCAGTCATTGACGTTGACACAGTTGTTAATCATGCGCCAGCTCCCGCTGTTGTAGCTCTTTGATATAAGTGAGAAGGATACTCACATCATTGTGGCTCCATCTCTATATCCTGCCGGTCTCTGTGTTGGTCCAGATGACAAAGCAATGCATTAGGATGACTTCAATAAACATGGAAAGACTGATCATTTTGAATTGAACGAGTTGTTCTTACCTTGATCTTGATCTGTGAGGGTTGTGAGTTATCTGTTTTGGAAAGAAAATACTTTCGTAAAACAAGTATTCACTAAATACATTTCATAAACTTATGACTTATGACTGGGCTGTGTGTGAAGATTGAGACATGAGTATTTTGGCTGAAATTTGTCATAGTTGGAATATGCTGAGAACACAAAATGACTGGAAGTAGAAACACTGTTATGGGTGATTCAATATTTCTTTATCCACTAAGCAAGGTTGTTATTATCGAAATCCACTGATGTGATTCCAAGCACAGCGTTATTCTCCTTCACTGAGGAAACAATCTTTTTTCAAAGGCACCATTAGAGCCAAATATGGTGGTGTTATTCTCTGTGTATATATTGGGTGGCGCTATACTATTGTCCTGTGCTCCGGCTGTATAGCTAAATATGTAATGTAAATCACTGGTGTCGTCAGGTGTTTGACCCCGGAAGGGCAAAGGGTTTTTGACCGCTTTACGCGTTACGGTAACAGTTTCCCGAGACGTACAACTGGTGCGTTTAATGTCGGAAGAAACAAAGAAAATAAACTAACTTTCATACAAACAAACTGGTCAGTGAAATATGTACCTCAAAGGTAATCTAGACGGCCCACGCTAGCGCGTCAGCCAGGTCATTCCAGAGGGAACGACACCTCAGTGGCCTACAGAACAAGACTGGGCTTCTTTAACAGGCACCTTTAAAATGTGCAGCAGCTGAGGTGAGCTGAGCTCTTCACAGTCAATGAATGAACGTTTTTGGGTTAAGTGTCACTTTAAAGTCCTTCGCAAGCACATGTTTATGTTACCGTCTGCAGACAAAGCAAACATAGAACCTCTTCTCCTGGATGGTAATGCAACGTACATCGCGGCGGCTCAGCTTCTAGAACTTTTCTAGTCTTTTCTATTTTCAGTGTCGCGTTTTATGATTTATTTTGATATTTAAAAAAAATCTCTTTATTAGATTTTCATTGTTAAAAGCAAATATACAATAAATACAAAGGTCACCAGGATTTACTGCCCCCCCCCCCCGTTTCAACCTCTGGCATATTAATAACAAGGGAGTTCAATATAAATATCAAGAAAAAAGAGTTGCAAAGGCACTTATATATATACAATAATAAAATAAATATAGGATTGAAATGAAGCAAAAATAAATAATGATAGAAAGTGCAGGTCAAATAAAAACTTCTCACTGCTGGGAAACTGCACTAGTGATGGGAATTCCAGATGTTTTGAGTATTAAAAAGAGACATATGTTTGGCTCCTATGGTGACCTTAAAGCAGTTATAGGCTTCCTTCCAGTAAAGCTTTGATTTTAGCACTACCAGTTTGCCTGTGGACAGAGCGTGCATGTGACAGAGAAAGTGTACAGCCAAGTTGTAAACTCTCACAGCTGGCACTCATCTTGTTTCAACCTATACAAGTGTTTGACCGTCTTTGCAGTGATACATTAAACTAAATGGAGTACTTGACTTTGGCAGGATTTCTTTTGCGCACATCCATCCATTCATCCATTATCTGTACCCGCTGACCTCTGCTAACCGGAGCTGGTCCCAGCTGAGATTGGGCGTTTAGATCACCAGACTATCTCAGGGCTGTAACCTGTTCACAATCACACCTTCAGTCAAGTTAGAGTCAACAATTAACCTGACCTGCATGTCTTTGGACCGGGGGAGAATCCAGAGTAAACCCACGCTGACACGGGGAGAACATGCAAACTCCAAGCCGGCGAGTGGGTTCAAATCCAGAACCCTCTCAGACCGCACAACGACGGGGTACAGACCTGTCAATCACGAGGTAGCCCCGCCCTAAAGCATACTCTCCTTTATGGTCTGTTTGACTCTAAATGGACCATAATTTACTAAATGAACATCATGCTGTATTGAAGAAGACTTGAAACTAGAGATCGAGACCATAAACTCATGTTTACAATGTTTACTGAGGTAATAAATCAAGAGAGAAGTAGAGTCATTTTCTCATAGACTTCTATATAACTAGAGGAGTCGCCCCCTGGTGGACATTAGAGAGAATGCAAGTTTAAGACATTTCAGCGTTGTCCAGACCCCGAGGTTGCCCCCTGCTTTTTGCAAGTATCAACATAATAGACCAGCTGCAAACTGTGATCACACAGCTGATTGAGCTGAGAACCATTATACCAGCTAATAAAGTTAACGTAGCATATGTCCAAACCCAGGCTTCTTGGTGAGACAATAAACACAACTGACACAAACATGGGGATAGTTGCTTCATACCCAATAGTTTCAAACAGAAATGCATCTGTCCCAAGTGATGGGTCATTGCCGATGCGGTCAACTTCCTCATGCAGCATTTGAAGCCCTTTGCATCTATCTGTTCTCAACACTGAACACACAGGTGATGTTACTTAAAGTCAGAGAGGGTTCAGCGCTTCAAGCTTAGGGTTTAAGTGGCACTTGGCAGGGCGACATATTACCCACGCACTGTGGTGAACAGCAGGCGAGAGAGGAAGTTAAGTGAGCGGCAAAAGGAGAAGACAATGGCTAGCAGACAAAGAATAAGGTGGAGTTAAAAAATACATCAAGCCCTTTATTGCAAAAGGCTCCGTGAGGAGCACCCGCTCCATCTGTATGTAGATATAAAGATGATTACACACTAATGAAAACCTAGTTGTGAATATAATGGCCCAGTCCAAATGTCCCCCCGACAGACTCAAACCCTGAACCCTCAAGGACTCACTGACGTCACCTGGTGAGTGGTTGAGTGTGAGAGACTGTGAGGGCTTGAGATGGTGTAAATAGGAATGGGACAGCATATCAAGTTAGTATGACGACTCCCTGATTTGAAAGTCTTCCAGGCTCTTTCCTCATATAATTCCTCATCCATCATTCATATAATCTATTTACTCGTTTTTGTCAAAACAGCTTCAATGACAAAATCAAATATTTGATGAATAAATAAAGAAATATCTTCTGATTTCATGTTGTTGTTTTTTGTTCCATCTTTAAACCTTAATGTTTCTGAGTAAATGTAATATTCCAGTGGGACAGAAATAAACCCTCACAGACTTTGTGGGTGCGCGCCTCAAAGTCCGTGAGTCCGTAAGGGGGGGAGATCGGGATTGGGCCTTTGTTCCATTTCTTAATCCTACACACTGCTCCTTTAACACGTATATTTGTGTTTAGGCAAAAGCAAATGCAACGCTAGACCAAATTCGTTTTCCTTGAAAAACATATGGGAAGGTTATTTTTAGAAGGTCACAGCCATTCCAGTGAGCCCTGGTCCGTGCAAAGGGCCTATTTGTCACAGTCTGGCTTTACGCCCTCTGATGTAAGGGAAGATTGGATTATGTTGCATCTTGTCTGGATCTGTAGAGGATTTAGCTCTCTTACTTTTGGGTCTTCTGTTTGTGTTTTCCCTTGTTTCATGTCATTCATTCCGGTTTAGTGTTTTCCTGATTTTGTTCTGTGAGTTCGCTCTTTGTGTGTCGATTGTCTGCCCCCCCCGCTCTGATTACTTTCACCTGTCTCATCTCTTGTCAGCCCTGCAGTCTCACCTGCTCCCACTTTCCCACTCAGTCAGTCCCTATTCGTAGCTTTTCTGTTCCTTTGTTTTTTGTCGGTTCATCTTTCCTGTTACGTGGAGTTCAGTTTGCTTGTGGCCTATCTATACCCGCACGTATACCCGCCCGCTTTTGGACAAGTTCTTCTAAAAGTGACACATATGTTTACTGTGCACATATGCCTGCCTGGTCTGCATTTGGGTCCTTCCACCTGCTGCCTGCAATGTCTGTGCATTCACTGCCAGCCATTGCATCATCTGTCCTACTGCTGCGTGTATTATGTCACTGCATGCAGTGAGTCAAATAAGGATATGGACAATCAATACTGAGAATGAAAGTCAATCCCCCTCCTCTGTCAAGCTCTCTAGTCTTGTTAATTGGCTGTTAAAAGCTCAGTCGGATGTGAATGTATCTCTTCCCCCTTCCTCGTGTCGTTTAATAAACTGCAGAGTTTGCTGAGTCTATTTTTGGAGCTATGTGTTTGTCTTTAATTCACCACTTGTGCAGAGCTGTGATGTTTCTTTTAATGAAAAGAAAGTGACTCATCAAAGCTTCCCTACAGTTCTGGTGCAATGTGAATTGAAATCCACCATAAGCCACTGGTGCCTTCCTATGTGCAGTTTGCATCTTCTTGCAGGTGCTGCAGTTACATCCCACACCACAACACATGCATGTTAGCCAGTAGCAATATCAAAAGAATTAAAAATGAGTCCGCAGGCTGTGGCTGCCCATTGCTTTCTAAATATATATCTGGTCCAGAAGCAGATTTTGCCACGAGGATCAATATTTAACTTTCCAAAGTCAACAAAGAAAGAGAGACACAAAATCATCTCCCACCTAAACTCCCTGTCTCTCGTAATAAAAATCATCATTACCTCGGCCTTCGCTTTAACCTTCAAACGTCACATCAAATCAATCACTTGGTCTGCTTGCTACCATATCAAAAAATATTGCACGAACAAGAGGAATGATGTGCAAGCAGGACCTAGAAAAGCTTACCCACGCCTTTTATCTCCTGTAGATTTGGATTCTTGCAATGGTCCGTTCAATAAAAGCTCTCAGCAACTCCTATTTATTCCAAACGCCGCTGCCAGAATTCTGACGAAAACTAGAACAAAAATACGACCACATTATACCAGTTCTACAATTCTTTCACTGGCTACCAGCCACTCCGAGAATTTACTTCAAAATCTTGCAGCTCGTTTAGATCCCTCTGTGTCTCTGGGTCCTAAATACATCTATGATCATGCTTGTGCCTGTGAGCCCCCTAGAACTCTTAGCACATTTGAGCCTTCTGGTTGTCACAAGAGTTGGACCAAAACACGGCGAAGCAGCATTTTGTTATCATGCAACACAGACCTGGAATAACGAATCTGACCAAGAACTGCTTCAGTTCGGAATGTTGTTTCCACTAGAGACTAGGAATAGTTTCTCTCACGCTTCTGCACACTTAGCTAAGTCCAGTAGTATCCCTGACTTATTTTCCACTCCACTGATGCATATCATCGCGGCTCAATAACTCAGTGTGTGTTAGGTGTGTGTAATAACTCAGTGTGTCTTAGGTGTGTGTGTGTGTGGTTAGGGTGTGGTTGAAGGGGAGAGAGAAGGACCGCTCAGGGCAGGCAGGTGTTGCCGATTGGTGCAGAGGGAAAGATTGTCAGTGACAGTAACAGTAAGTGCACAGTGCAAGTTCAGGTTTTTTTACCATGAATAAACACTGCAAAACTTCTCCTAAAAACCAAAGCGGTTCCTGACACTTGCTCCCCAGCTGCTGGGCACAGTGCCTCTTTACTGTGCATCTGCCTCGCGTTTGCGTGCGTATTGTCAAACAAAATTGCCGTGTAAATAAAAGCGTTTTTTTTTTTAAATTAACCATAAAATTGCGGGTTGTATTTATTCAATCAAACATTACAGCAGTGGTCGTTGCAGACACACCTGGTGTAGATAACTTTTCCGGATTAAATTTTGTTCTAGTATAATTAATTGTGCATCTTTGGGAGTATTTACTGTGTTCTTGTGTCTTTTCATTTTCACTGCATCGGTTTACTTTAAATATTCGTGTCACTTGTCTGTACTTTTGCACTTTTAAAACGGTAAGTCTTTTGCCTTTGCTGTCTTGTTATGACCCTGTAAAGCACATTAAACTGCCTTGGTGTATTAAATGTGCTATAGAAATGAAGTTGCCTTGCCTTGCTCCGTTTTACTATTATTTGAAACAGATGCCAAAAAAGCCCCGAAGAGGAAAAAGAGCAGAAATGCACTCATTTCTACATGCATACTTTTTTTTGCACATGCTGCTTGCAGAATAGCTGCCCTGCTCTCACCAGTCGGTTCAGTCTCCACCTTCTTTTGTTGTGCTTAGTATTTACCAGCCAGGGAGGGCTGGTCCTCTGTAATGTGCTAAACCATTCCCAGATTTTCAGATAGTATGGACTTCTTTACAGCTTGTTAGCCTGTGAGGAGCTGTGTGTTAAAGAAACATACCACAGAGTGTGACGCCGTATAAATAAATGAATAAGAATAGCTGGTGCTATTACAGGGCATTTACTTTATTGGGTTCTTAAAGTAGCAGTATTTTTTTTTATTTCAGTCTTTGAAATGCTAAATGGCAATGCTGGATACATAGCTTGCCTTGTTGTTAAACAATCACATTATAATTACTGTTTCTCAATCGTCAATGTTATTGACTTTGAATCTGGCTAGCACATCGTTAGCTTCTGGCTCGTAGCTGGGCCAAAGGGTTCTACGAGCCTAGCTAACTAGGAATATTTCCCGTCGCCAAGTCATATCTAAGGGCCGTCCTATTTACTGGAGCAGTGAACATTTCCATTGCATGAGAACTATTGGATGGGAACGATTGTTCCAGGTGTAAGCAAACCATTGGGGTTACCAGGGGAACGGAGTGAATGGATCGTGAACAAAGATTTTGTTTGCAAACTCAATGGTTCTGGCCTCCACTTTATCAGACATTATCCCTTACTTTATATTATTTAAGTGATTTGGTTTTAAACTGGAGGTTTTCCGGGCATGCCCAACTGGTAGGAGACCCCGGGGGAAGACCCAGAACCCAGAACACGCTGGAGGGATTACATCTCCCAGCTGGCCTGTGAACGCCTCGGGATCCCCCAGAATGAGTTGGAAAAACGTTGCCGGGGGAGAGGGAAGTCTGGGTTAGCCTGCTTGGCCTGCTGCCACCGCGACCCGATCCCGGATAAACGGAAGACAATGGATGGATGGATGGTTTAAAACTGTCCAGAATTGTTTAATTGTTGTTATTGTATACTTTTACCTTTCTTTCCTTCATTGCCCGTGAAGCACTTTGAATGATCTCTGTGTACAATAAGGCGCTAGATACATAAACTTGCTTTGCCTTTGTAGCGATTAGCGGTAATTGCTGGTATGTTTTTGGATCTCACTTCCCAGAAATCCAATGTTGCCGCCTCTGATTCTTTCCTGGGAAAGTTGCCACAGACACCCAGTTCGTAATACTGCAAATGCAAAGGGCTTTCATGAGTGGGTCCAAGGCTTCTTTACCATTGTGTTGCCTCAGTTGTTTGTATTAATAAATGATGTTCGTCAATTGAAAACCACCGCTTTGATCTGTTATTATTTTCAGATGATAGCTGACGATGCCAAAACAGCCCTGAATTGGACAATGTGCATAAATGCCCTCATTTGCATTCTGAGACTTTTGTGCATGTGCTGCTGCAAAATAGCCCTTCTACTCTCCCACCGTTAAGTCCAGTCCGTATTTTAATGTGCTCGGTGTTTACCAGCGAGGGAGGGCTGGTATTTCTGCAAGAGGGAGTGCCACACAGGGCACAGGCAGGCTGCCAAGGCCTGCTCGAGAGCAACGTGACTGGAATGCATGGTTTAACTTTATTAGAGCACATGTGATGTAGAAATCAACAAAACAGAAGTGATTGTACCTTTTGTGTGATGAGACAGTAGAGAGTGAGTATCAGTAGCAGTCCTCCACAGATGGAGACCAGGATGAAGCCGAGGATGTACAGGTCTCTGACCGGTCTTCTCTGCGAGGCCTTCGCCGAGCTCCTACCATAACTGTCTGTAGAAAAAGACACGGATGCTGTGATCTCAGAGGCTCCGCATGTCTGCGTCATTCATTTTTTGCAGAAGAGATTCCCCACCTGTAAAATGTTGAGTGGGTGACTCTGTGTAATACTCTGTGGTGGAGCCAAAGATTTCTGTGTATTGGTGCTGGCACCTCCAGTCGACCGGCGCATCGCTCGTCTTCACCAGCTCCCAGTAAACAGACAGCACCTCCGAAGCCCTCTGCAGCGCCTCCGAGGTGGACCCTCTGTGGAGTATCTCAAAACTCTCTGGCTTATCCTGCGGCAGATTCCCAGGAACATACTTAACATTTTTTCACACAAGTATCGCAGATTTATCTTCTCGCGCTGGGCATATTCCTCACATCAAATATTTGTTCTTCATGTTTTTCATTATTGAAAATGTAACCCTTCAGTCTGGAGCTACAGGCTGCACCCAGAGACACGCACTCACCTCGACCTCTTCATTTATCTGAGGCACGCATTTCTGAGAGTAGATGTTGAGGATGAGCGCTCTCAGGGACTGAACGTAGCCGTCATTGACTGAACCCCGACTGTATTTGAAGTGGGTGGTGAGGAGCTCCAGGATCCAGGGTAACGCAGCTTTTACAAAGCAACAGTTGCTCTGTGGGGAAAACAGAACACAAGGTAATAAACCTGAACGCACAATAGAGTTACATGGAAAGGCTTTGGAAGAAAACAGTCCCCCTAACACAAACGTTACCTTACCAAACTTCTCCGCTCTATGAATGTGTAGGTTATTGTGCACCCGCTCCGCAACTGGTTGTCAATCTGCAGAAACAACAACGTGGAGGGTGTCAGCCCAGGTCGCGCAGCGGGATCGCCACATTGTTTCTGATGTTGATTCAACAAATGTGTTTCTAATATTTCAACACCTACCAGATGGCTGACTGTCAGCAGGTGCTCCCTTGTGATGGAGTGTCTGCATGGACCAGGTACCTCAGCCATAGTCAGGGGGAAGCTCAGGAACATAAGTACACACAGACACTTTACCTGCAACTAACACAACCACACGTTACCTTCATGTCTACCACTCCTTATCTTTACATCTGACACACGCAGGTTATTTACAAGTGCAATCATTCAAATATACTTTTACTTGACAAGCATGCTCAAGTAGATTTTGCATGCTAAAAGAGAACAATGAGGAATGCTCTCAAACACCAACTCTACCAAGCATCCTGAACTTAACCATTTCAATATGAATGCGCTCCACATGGTAGTTTCTCTCACTCCGATTCACTTTTCCCTCTCTAATTGTGATCATCTTGTCTTCGTAAAAAGCCTTTTCTTATAAATGATCTTTACGAGGCAAACCAAGTTCAATGTAAATCTAAATGGAATGTCCTGCTGATTGTGCCAGAACAGTTAAACAGTATGAATACGAGCACTTTCTGCCTTTCCGTCCAAAGTACACAAGATGAGCAGCTCTGTTTCAGTTACAACAATTTATTTCCACCCCTTGCCAATATTTGTGTGATACAATATGCTTCTTGACTCGGCTTAAAGTATCGGGTTTCGGGTGGAGTTTCTGCAGTATGCTTCGCTACCAGTGACTGATGTTTGAGTGACCTCAGAGGAACCTAGCCTCTGGTAGATAAATCACATGTTATGGTCAAACAGTGCCCTCTACCACGGAGGCACATCCTCTGAGACTCTTCCTGATGATGCCTGCTACCAAGCACCTTTTGGCAGTTCTAACAGGAAAATGGGGTCCAGATGGACTTCATCCTTCTATTGAAGATTGAAACATGGTGACAAGCACATGTTCCTCAAACTGCAGGCAAAATGACTGCACTGGAAGGTATTCTTTTTTTAAAAAAACAACCCATTGACTCACTCAACCTGTGAGTTCGCTGCAGCCTCTGCAACAGACGCCAGCGAATCAAACAAAAAGCAATAAAACAGGATTTATTCGTCGCCTGATTAACATCTGAGACGTTTGAAGACACGGAAGATAATTCTTTAAAAGCCGCCAGAGACCAGAAATATTCCTTTCATATTTAGTTTGTCTGTTCCTAATATAATGCTGAGCTGCACACTTTAACTCTTGTTAAGGTTTTGGATTTTAAGAAACATAAAATTGTATATATATGTATTATTTATTTTTTTTACATTAAAAAGTAGTTCTGCATAATCTGCATGCAATTGAGATCCGAAGGTAAAGAAAGAAAAGAACCGTGTTCCATCTTGGTTTTAACAATCAAAGCAGATTAAAAACAATAATCTGGTAAAAATGGCATTTAAAACATAGAAGATCAAGAAATAAAAAAAAGATAAAAGAAGACTAGATGCTACGTGTGAGCTGGAAGACTATCGAGCCAGCTTCCGACTGTTATTGGGAACCCCCATGATTGATGATAATCAAATTAATGTAATCTAATAAAAGTATTAATGTGATTGTAAATGCAAGCACATGATACAAATGTCACCTGTCACATGATTTGCTCTCTCCATGCTGCCAATAATATCTATATGTAGGTCAGAAAATGACTTGTTGAATCCTACACTGACTTACAAAAGCACGCGCTATTCTTCGTTCCTGCGTTGTCTGTATTGTTTGAGCGGCGGTGAATAAAGAAAGCTTCTCACCTACCTTAGCTTTGCTCTGAATCAGGGTTGACACAAGGACGGTCATCTGGTACGTGTTTGACAATTGAAAACACCAGACTCCTCTGTCACACACATCGAAGCAAAGAGATCCTTTTCATATCTTTAGTTCCACTCCACAGAAAGAAATCTCGCCGTTAAGTAAATTGGAGACTTCGTCATGTGGTGCTGTTCTTAAAGGCATTGCCTGATGTGCTCCTCCTGCACAGAGTGAGTTCAAACCGAGATGCAGCTGACAGACAGCCCTTTTTAAAGACCTCCCACCTCTCCACTGTTTGACAAAATACACAGTCCTGGTTCAGGATATGTTTCTGGGCAGCAGATTGACTGGAGAGTGTTTTACCTCCTCTTAGGGAATTATTAAAATGAAAAATTGGACAAATACCGTTTGTGGGAGCTTGGTGCTGATTAAATTAACCACGCGTGAGCCATTTTGATATACTTATGTCTTCGGTGGGAATTAATAGTCTCGGTAGTGCTGCAGACAGCAAAAGGAGGCCAGGAAGTATTGAGAAACGGAAAAACACTTTGGTGGTTTTGATCTTCTTCCACTTTTAAATGTGCCTCTGCTCTAGAAGTCTGTCCCGTGGAGTCTTTCGGGATCATGTGTGTGTGATCAGGTTTTGAATTTAGGGCCCTCTGCTTCCTCCACCGCTTCACTTGAATGGATACTTTGACCTTTCCGGAATTCGGTTAATTCACTTTCTTGCCAAGAGTTAAATGAGACGACAGGCACAAGTTGCTCACGTCGAGAGTGGTACAAATGTTCTCGTGAAACTCTTGGCAGGAAGTTGAAGTGCACAAGCCCAAAGTGAACAAATGTATGAACTTGGTACGTGATATGTATTGTATTGTACGGTTAACCTTCTGTTGATTTGAGACAGATGAGAAGAAAGACTTTGCCTTTTAAAAAATTGAGAAACTTTACAGATGATTAACGCTATTCCCTAAAAATGATGATGGTATATAAATTGCTACCAACTGTTGTGCAGCATGTAACAATGAAAACATGTTAAACAACCGATAGATTGGGATCTTGTCAAGAGAGACAAGGCAATTGGTCCAGAAAAAAGTCCGTTTCAACATGAAGATTGTTTTTATTTATCCACCAAGTCTTTGGCAGCCGTATAATATATAATATGTTGTGAAACGTGACGGTTGTTCTGGTTTGTTTCCAGCCCAAATAGTTGACATATGGGAGAGATGTGTTTTTTAGTGGTTTGAATGGACTCCTGATTAAATGCCAGCACGTAGAGATCCACCCTCACCTCGCTGCCATTATGTCAACAGATACGATCCCAAAGCAGACAATTCATGGATGTGAGAGCAAAGGAAGCGCTCTCACTGGAGCACCACCGCGGCAATCGAGAGGACTTCCCCCGACCATTTCGGAGAAAAATGAGACAAAAAAAAACATCTGACAGGAGCATGTGATGAATTTGTGTGGTTTTATTGTTTTGTTATCTTTGTGTCTCTTCGGTTTGCTAAGTAAGCAGAACCAACTGTCACCCTGAAGTTTACTCCGATACTAAAAACAGGATTCCTAGGTGACAGGTTACAGAAAAAGACAATAGTTTATGATCAGGGAACACAAGCTGCACGCACTAGAAGAGGGATGATTTTGTGACGATATATCTGGCACTCGCTCCTACTGTAAGCGTTACTAAAGACATAGAAGTTCCACATCACACTGTGCTGCACACATGACTGCCGCACATGAGGCCAATGTGTTTCTAATAGTTTTACCGTAATATCGTAATGCATATTCACGTCATTTATACAAACAATGACAAAACGTTTCCGTGACGGCTCCGGCGCGGCTGATTTAATCCACGTCAGAAAATCTGTTTTCAACTTGACTTTCACGTGGCTCGCAAAAGGCATTCAGAAAAAAACAATGCAGTCATTAATGAAGTCAAGCTCGAGTCCAATCTAAACCCCAGTAAACAAGTTTATTCTTCTTACGTCAGTACAACGATTTGGATTTCCACTGTTGCTGTAGATAATTATCAGCGGGTCACAAACACACATTTGCTGGAAAATGCTTATAAATAATAATAATAAACAAAAAAAGGTAAGAAGGTGTTCAGTGCAACTGGGACAACATTTTAGAAAGCAGGATTTGCAAGAAATGGGAGGATGGTGATCTTTAATGTGCACTCTTCTTGAACATTTTAACAAAACAGATGTGGTCAGGTCACGGGTTATCGTGGAAAGGAGGACATGGGGAAAGAGGAGGTGGCAGCACGGATAGAGAAACAGAAAACATGGCGGCTGTGACTTCCCGTCAGACTGCTGTGGCAAACCCTATCCGATTATTGCGGCGGTCGAACTCTGTGTAGTAGCGGGCAATGAAGTTGGCTCCCAAAATCCAGATGGGACCTGTAGGGGGCGGCACATCCAAGCCCCTGAAGGTGACGATGCAGACGTCCCCTTCGATCTGTGATTGCTGGAGCCACAAGGGAAAAACAAAGACGGTTTTATCATGAGCCACTAAAACAGCACGCGGTCGAAGAAGCACTCAGAGCTTTCTGCACAAGTCGAAGAAGCAACACGGCGATCCGTTGCAAGTAAAAGTCCTGCATTCAAAATTCCACCTTGAGTAAAAACTACAAAAGTTTTATCAGCAAAATGTTCTTTACATGCTGTCCTCTCGTCAGGACGTAATCCCACATAAATCCCGGCACATACCACTCTGAGCAGGTCTAATGAGCCACATCGCCTGTTAAAACATATTTTACAAGTTGATCTGGGTTTTTTTTCAATTTAATAACAAAGTATCTGCAGCTGTGAGATACATGTATAGCTACAGTATATTCCCACCTGAAACGAAGTGGAGAAGAAAAGCAACATTAATGAGTTCATGTTGAGTAATTGTGTTTTTATAGAAATGATTCAGTATTCATCTCACTGCTTACCCATAAAATGTAATCCTCGTGAGTGAGGGAGTATTCCTGGCCACCCAGGTGGAAAGTGACGCTGGGCAACGCCTTGACAGAGTCACAGTTTACTTTGTACTGAGGAACAACACAGATCAAAAGGGTAACAATTGGTCATTAATCTTTTCTTATTTTTGTATCTTTTTTTGTTTTTTGACAGACAAATGTTTTTGTGGGAAACAATGTTGCGTGTCTAAAGAATTACTCCGCTTTCATCCAGCTGTGCTCCGATGGTTTTCATCAGCGCCGACACCGAGGAGGCCGGGCCTGTGATGTAGGAGGAGCCGGTGTCGATCACAGCTGTGCAGCCCTCCGCACAGAAATGCATCTCCATCCCCACAGAAACTCTGAAAGAATGAAGGTGGAACATAATACATATTGTTTCTGAATGGGCGTGCACACACACACACACACACACACACACACGCACGCACACATACATGCACGCTGTATAATGTGTGAAGCAAATGTCTTACCCTTTCATGGTAACTTCCCATTTGCCCGTCTCTCTGGTGTCCATATAATTGAAGTTTCCAGTGTAGTAGTTGGGGTCGGTGCCACCGAGGACCAGCTCTCCACCTGGGGAGTGTTTTGGGTCCCTGCAAACCATGAATGAATAAATCACCTTTAAGCCGATTTGTCTTCCCTGATTTTCAGTGTTTTCCATCTATGGTTGCACTCTCCCATAGTTTAGTTCTATAACCTCTCGTTCTTGTTCTCCAGAAACTCCCAGGGAACCCATTATCATCATCATTCTTCTCCAACTTGTCTCCTTTTCACATTTCTCAGCATAATAAATGAAGCAGTACTTTCTCAAAAGAGCCTCTTGATAAGCGTTTATAATAATAGAATATAGCAATAGTATACTAATGATGATTAATTCTGCAAGTAGGAAAAAAAAAAATTTTTTTCTGCCATTAGTTTCCAATAGTCTTCTGAATCTAAACGTCATTTTCTCCTCTGCAGAGCTGACTCCAGACAAAGCGACATAGCAGGTGGAAGAGGTCGGTGGACTCAACCCACCTGCTGTAGTAGATGGAGAACACCTCTTCCTTGAGGACATGCTGAGACATGATGCGGTCAAACACGGGAGTGATGCCATCGATGGCCACGTTGGGGTAACCCATCCCCAGGACTCCGTCGAATTTGGCGAAGATGAAAGGCATGGCCGACAGAGAGGCCGCTTCAGCAAACACCTGCACCACCGGGATGCCACCAACCTGCATAAACAAGCTGAGGATCAGAGGTCGGAAGTGTAGCCCGTGAGAGGAAATTAAAGCAACAATTTATGTTAAGAAGAGAGCCCCTTCATCTGTTTAACCTGAGATTATTTATGAACTCACCACGACCACATCCTCGCTCAGAAATCCCCTGACATTTCCAGAGGCGTACTGGATGGAAAACCCAGTTCCGTTCTCAATGTAAGTCCGAGACTTGGAGGCATCGTACCTGTTGTGAGTAACTAAAAGTTCAAAATGCATTTGAGTCGTGAAACAAACGTGTATCTGGGAACAATATTTTCTGTATTTAATTTGTTTAATCCCGCGACAGCAGATATGGCAAACTTGTTAGCAAACGTTTGAGGCAACATTATCATGTGGAGTCGTGGTTCACATGCCAAATGTGAGCCCAATTTGTATCCTCCTTTTTGGTCTCCACCAACTCCTGAGGGAAACATCTGACTCTTTATCTGTTAGCTGTTCCACTCTTTTCACCCTTTAGTCGCAAACTGTGTCTGTCTATTTGGTGCCGAGTATACAGTTGTTTTGTTGGAAACAGCTGCCGGTTACAACAAAACATTTACGATGAGAGCGGTGAGAGTGAACCAAAACAGTAAAGTTGCTGTAGACAGTTGCTGGAACGGCACACTTGCTATACGCTCCTTAAATTTCACGGGGAGCCTTTAAGTAAATGTTGTTTTCTGGTTTGTGTGTGTGGACACTTACAACAGGCAGTGGAGAAAGGTGAGCAGCTTTGCGAAGGCACCCACAGGTTTGATGAGCCGGTATCAAACACCACGTTGAACATCTGGGCCGGAGAGCCGATACTGATTTCCCCAAAGTACTGAGTCTGTGAGGGATAAACAGTAAAAACATACATTTCTAATGAAGCAATTTCTGACTTTCCTAAACCGGCTTATGCTGTTATGATGGGGATATAATTATCTCTTTGAAAACGTTCTTTTCCTTGTGCTGTTAGATACAAATTTAATTTGAAGTCACGAAGTACGAGATTGAATAAGTATGACTCCTACAAAGAGAATATTACAATCCAAAGTCATTTGGACCTGCAATGTTACTCTTGGAGATGTGCTGAAGCTGCTTTGGCCTTCAAGACACTAAAATACTAAAACAGCAAATTCAGTTACCTTTGTCTCCGTACATTTGGATTTGCATGACCTTCATCAACACACCCACACACATAAACTTCCTTTAAAAATATAATGTGCAAAATTGTCTCACATCCAAGTAGTTGGTTAGAGGAGTGGGAACAGTCCCGTTGTTGTCGTCTGTGCTCTTCTGGGCCAACTCAGTCAAGACCTGCTCTGCGGAAACTCCCATCTCGCTCAGTGTCTCTCTGATAGAGGGCATCTTCTTCAGGGAGATTCTGGAAACAATACAGACAAACAAGATAATTGAACTCCAGGTGACACAAACTAAACCTCGCCGCAGTACTGTACGAAGGAATAAAGTTCTCACCTTCTCAATGCATGGCTGGAGGTCACGGTGGATGACAGAGCAACCAAACACATCCAGTAAATCATCAGTTGTGCCATGTTGAATTCACCGATGATTGGCGGAAAACACAAGCCAGCGATGAAGTCTGTATATGCAAAGGTGACTTTCCCGGTTCTGCGAATATTCCACGTTTATTGAAATCGCAGTTTTTGAAACCTGCCCGTCTCTCTTTCTGATGGAGCCTCTACTCTCTTTATACCAATGCACTCTTCTCTGTTCTCCCAGCCAGAGCTCTGCTGGAGGTAACCACTTGAGAAAAAAGCTCTGCTTCCCTCCTCCCAACCCCCCCCCCCCCCCCCCCCCTCCTCCTCCACCCTTCTGACTTGGTCACACAACCCCTGCTGTGATAAACAGGTCCCAGTGACAGGTCTGAGCTTTGACCTCTTGTAAAAAAAAAAAAAAAAAACGCCGAAGACAGAAAGCAGGGGTGCAGAGCTCCTGAGATTGCTGACGTCGGTGGGATGGACACCTTGTCTGCAGGGCTGTGAGAAGCTTTTAGAGGGATTGAAACATGTTCTGAGCTAGCGGGGGAGATTAGTTGGATGTTGCTTGCCTAAAAGTCACTTTAAAACGTCATGATGCATCCTCTACGGTGAAACGGACAATTTCGTGAGAATGTTTGAGTTAAAATGTGGATTGCAGTTTTGTGCTGCAGTTGATACCATTTATCTCGTCTTGTCTCATTTTCCCACAGCCGTCAATGCCTTATCTGTGAAGCAGATAGAGTTTTACACCTCTCTGTTGACCCTGCTAGACTTCTTTTATCATGCAAAGTCCACTGCAGCCTGTGCACCACTTCGGTATTGATTCTCACATAAACAGGCTAAGGGGGACAGGACAGGACACATCAGTCGGTTCAGTTCAAGGACGGGTCAAGGGAAGGTATCCTCGCAGGACACGGGGCCCCTGCTGAGCCCGCTGTGTGTCGCACCGTTCTTCTTGATACTTGATGATTCTGCGTTGCTTCTCACCGGGTTTAAACACTGGGAGGATTCCCACAGTATCTGACCTGTCAGGTTGGGGCCGTGTTTTGCTACTGTACCGACCACCCAGTCGAGCCAGGAGATATGTGGGCGTCCACGTCATACACAAGCGCAGACAGCAATAGCAGAGGTCAGAGGTCGGCCATACTCCCTGTGGGCAGAGCTTCCAGAAAATGATAGCGCGGTTTCGCACAGTTTACAGAGGCAGCGATGACTTACAACAACAGCAACACTGTATTGCAGCAAGATTTACTAATAATTTGAGCTTGTTCTAATTTATGAGTAGTGGCTAATGTTAACTTATGAGGAACTTGTGGATATAATAACAATAAAATGGCTTCTATTCTGACCTGTTTTTTATAAAAATCTAATTTCTTTAATAATCAATTTATAAATGAAAATTGCGATTTGAAAAGGGGGATGAAAATACAGAAAATGATCACCTGAATCTGAAGCTCTCCTCTACTTTACGGAGCTTTTGCGCTCATTGTTTGGCTTTTTGTTAGCAACTTTACTCTCTTGGTTCACTCTCACCGCTCTCATTGCCTCTTACAATGAGACAGGCAGCTGCTTTCATCAAAAAAGGTCTAAAAACCCAACAACGATAGCTACTAGCTGGCGAAGAAAGATATATGCGACTGAAAGAAATCGGTCGCATATGTGCGTGCATCTGTGAGTGAGTGTGCACCTCTGTGTCTGTCTCTCATTCTGCTGCAGCAAACTGCTTAATATTTTGGTTGTCCAGTTATGGCTGCATGCTCAAAGACTTCTCGTGGTTGCCGAGACTCACACTTTTTCAAAACACATTTTATTAACTGTTTTATACGGTCAATAAAACAGTTTGTCCTGCAGCACACTTTTATTGTTTTGGAGGGTGTGTATGGCTAACCGCTAACAGCTAACAGCTAACGGAACTACTAGTACACACACTGCTGAGTGCATCGCCGCCACACAGCCGCTGCTACGCAGCTTGGTGGGTTTAATTTTGAAATGTCTTGTACAACGAATACGAGCTTGCATACATCGCTGCTTGTTTTTGAGTTTGAATGAAGTGTGTTTTACGACGCCTTGCAGCCCATTGGTGTCCAGATGGCAACAGCACACAGCAGTGTTTGTTGCAGACACACCTGGCGGAGATCTGCACTCTAATTACTGCACCTTCTAGCTGATTTTCTGGCCTGTTGGGTGATAGTGGAAAGAGCTGTAAAAGCAATATGTCTACCCCCTTTATAAAGTCGCTGTGTGCAAAGAGACAGCTAACAACATTAGCATTCATTTGGAGTTGTGATTCTTGTTTTCACCTCCCCCTGAGAGAAACATCTGATTTTCTAAGGTGCTAAATGCTCCACTACGTTCACCAGCTTGTCGCTAACTTTGTCTTTGTTCTGTTTGGTGCTGGGCAGGTGAATGAAGCGTACAGAGTTTTTTTTATTCCGAGCTTTTTCATTGAAACTGCAACCGAGGCTCACGAGAGCAGTGAGAGTGAACAGTTAAACAATGAGCTGCAAGGGGCTAAAAAGCTTTGATGGTTGATCATTTCTGTGGGTTCATGTTTGAGCAATTCCATTTTTTTTGTCTTTTGATCCTTTGATAAAATGAAAAATATTGTTTAATGCAGCTTTGAGGCATATGAACATATTTAACTCAGGCTGGTTTTGACAGTACATTTTAGGGACAATCTCACAGACATCTGACTCTTGACCTGCTAGGTTAAAGTCTCTTTCCCACACTGCCTTTACGACCCATGCGTCACTCTGGCCTGGCCTTCCACCTTTCCAGTGAGTCCACTCCACGGGTGTGCATGGGAAATGTAGAAATCCTGAAAAATTTATTTCAGCTTCAGTGATTTTTAGTATCATTCATATTTCATCAGAGGCTCACGCTTCAAATGAAAACTCTGCGAATCAGCTGTCCATAAATCTTCAGAAGTGATGCATTTGTTGTCATTGAAAAAAACTAAAGTAAATTGTGATTTTAAAAAAGTAAGCTGTTGATAAAGGTACAACACACCAAACCTTAAAGGAGTCTCTGCTGACAGACAAGCATCAGAGACAGAGGATATTGTTGGTTGTGAGCTGTCTATCTGATAAGAAAGATATAAAGCAGAGCAGTGTTTGCAGGAAATGAGACTTAAGGGAAGGTATCACTCAACCTCAAAACTCACTCAACTTTAAATCCAAACCAGCCGGTGTGAGCCACAAAATGCTAAACACTGCTGCTGATTTATACAATTACGGGGACAAAAGCCAGAGAACAATAATTTTGTCTTGCTACTTTTATTGTCAGTTTTGTTTTTGAAAAGGAAGCCAACAAACTCCAGATTTGAGATGAGAATGTGATTCCATCTGGAGACAATATGTGGGACAGTCTTCACAACAGGGTGTGAAATATGCAGAAACATTGAGACCAAAGGACGTAGTAAAAACATATTGCCTGTGCGAACAGATGCTATCCGTCCCCAAGAGGAATGTGCGTAATAGAGCTATTTCTCAGAATAAATCATTGTTTTCATTTTTCAAATGGTGGTTTTTTTTGTGGAATAAACATGCTGTATCGCTCCCGACCAGCAGAGAGAAGCATTGGCCTTAAAAACACAAACCAGAGTTCACCTGAGTCGGTCTGTACCAGATCTCATGCAACTGATCGCGTGTGTGCACATCTTTGTAGAGGCGTACTTGTGTGCCTACATGCAAGCGTATGTGATTGCATGACCATATGAGTCGAGAGCAAGTGGTTCTCATGGCATGTTTTTTTTTGTTCATTCGCTCAATGAGTGTGTTAAAAGTGAACCATTACAGCATCAAATCATGCATTCTATCATATTAATTCCTATTAATATGAATTACTTGAATTTGTTTAGTTTTTTGTTGCAAAAAGTTGCAGTACATTTAAAAAAAATGAGTTGTAAACTGGTTTGCATAGAACAAAAACATAATAAATAAACAATATCTATATTTATTTATTTGACTTATTTTACATATTTAGTTATTTATTTATTAGAATAACATGTTAAAATAAAAATAAAACAAAAATCTAATTAATTTAATAAAGAAGCCTTTTCCACAGCATGTGATAGTAAAGAGCACAGGTGTTGCCAATAACATTAACGATGGCTCTGTTCTATTTAGTAAGCCATGACAGTGAGCCAGCATGCACAACACCAGGACTCTGAGACTGCAACGGCTAAACGGGATTGAGCAATCATTAATTTTATTATTTACACGTGTTTGTCCTCCTCTGACATGTCAAGGCCTATCGTTACAATCCAACCTCTCTTCAGACAGCTAACTATGTTGTCAGCTGCACATCATTTAAACTAATCAAGAAAAAGGTGTGGAGGTTCAAACTCTGAGGATACAAAAAAGGATCACATGTGAAAAGGAAAACCATAATATCCCATATAATTATTATAATAATAATAATAATGAAGAAAAATGTAACAATGAGAAAAATAAATTAAATGAAGTGATTATTTTATGGACTGAAATAGAAGCTACCACATTCACCATCGGGTCTACAAAAGGAGTTAATCTAATGAAATGAGTCTGTACATCAAGAATAAGTAAATGAAATGCATTCAAAAGACAATGATTAAAGATTGTGTACAGTTAAATAAGGTTACCCAGATCTGTATTTGCCTATCGCGTTACGTTACAAAAGCCTGGTGAGTGCATGTGTGTAATCTGTGGCTTATCTAGGAGAGAGATAACATGTGAAAATATCTGGTTTGTGTCCTGTGAAGATGCACTCCGATTCCCAGGGAGCTCCATTAGGAAACAGGTGCTCCACAAAAGACAAAAAACATCTGGTGAACACACGATAAACCATGGCAACCGCAGTTGTTTTGCCGATCAGGGTTTGAGACGCAACAAAGTGTGCCAATCCATCACATGGACCCATGAATATTTAATAACAGCAGGCCCGCAGTCACACGGTAGTGTACATGTGGATGCCCTTATTACTGTAGCTCTGATTGTTCGCCTCCAACATCTCTTGTTGACGAGCTGCGTCATTTCCTATTCATGAATACAGTTTTCTAAGGCTTCTTCTGTGACTACACGTCTGGCTATATGGTTCTCTCACCCTATAAATAGACCCTTTTACAGCCGACGTCATGACGACGTCACGGTGTTAGCTGGAGGCAAAACAAAGAGCAGCGGGCAAAAGTCACACATTGAAAATGTCATCTTGCTGTGTTGTTGGGTGACAGAGTTGATGTAGCATACATTTGAGATTATAAACTGTGATTCGCTATATTGTCGATGAAGTGTTTCTGAGATGGAGAGAAAATGTTGCTAATAGGTCAAACTACTAGAGACATGAAGAGATGCTGTTTGGCTCATTTTCTGTCATGACTGTAGCATGAAAGCACGGTGGAATTTGCAAGCTAACTAGCGGACGGCCGGCTACTTAGCTATCTTGCTAATTCCACCGTGCTTTCATGCAACACTGATTACAGAAATGGATCCGAACAAAGTTGTCACCTATCTGGCGATAGCAATGTGTGGATGAAGCATTAAGTTGTTGAATTTTACTAATTTAGTGGCTTGCTAGTAAGCTAGCTACCTTGCTAATTCCACCATGCTTTAATGCTACACCGGTAACAGAAAATGTCCCTCTGTCTAACTATTTGACACGAGGAGATTAGCCTACTTTGCTTGGAGGAGAGACTAGCTAGCTAACTAGCCAGGAAGTGATCTGCAATCAGTGTAGAGGTCAGCTAACATGGTCCCGTTGATTAATGTTAACTTTCTGAAGTAACACTGGCGGCCCCGGATAATGATGTATATTGAGAGAAAATCTAATTTTCTTTTGCCCTTATAAAAAAATAAGCCAACAAAACTTGCTAGCCAGCATCAACTAACAGGATTTAAAGGTGTATCTATCACACACGCAATAAAACAGCATGAAATTCAGTGAGGCACAGAATCGCAAGATAAGGACAAACTCCAGCGAGCTGATAAAGACTGATAAAGACACCCAGCAGTGGAGCCAAAATGACTCAATAAAGGAGCGAGCAAAGCCACAGTACAAAGTGAAGCCAACTGCTCTGTGGCAAAAACAAGGCCACTCATTCCAGGGCTTACAGAAAGATCCAAAGCTTGTTGCTTTGTTTAAATTACGTCATCCTGTGAAATATGTGTTTTTAGTAAGTGAGGCAATGTGCTGCTTTTTAAAAAATGCATAAACCGGTTTATGGCCTACCGAGTCTGTGGTCCAAATGTGGCCCCCTGTGTGAAATCACATTTTGTATTATTAGGACCCTCTGTGGTCGAGTGTTAGTGGTACAACAAACAAATAAATGCTAATTATTTACTTGGGATTTTGCAGATTAGGAAAACCTATTAACATTTGATAGAATATGTTACAGATTTACCAGTATAACAGTTTATAAAGTGTTATAATTAAGTTATAATTAACTCCAATTTATAGCTACACCATCACAGGGGCCATTCTGCACAATGAGAAGCCCTCTTTTTTTTTTTACTGTTGCTACATTTTAGGGATAATAGTATTGCATTTGAACTTAAGTAGAGGTTTGAATGCAGGACTTTTACTTGTAATGGATTATTTTTACGTTGCGGTATTTCCTTAAATATAGAATCTGGATGCTTGTATTCTGGATACTCCTCTCAAGAGTAAATGAAACCAAAACAATAACAAATTCAGCTTTGCGGTTATAATGACTTTATAGGTGAGCACGTCTTTGCAACATGTTCTTATCCACTGTTGGTACAAAACTTCAACAAAGGTTTTGCACGCCATAACATCTTATTGATTGGTGTGAAGAGGTCAAAACTCCCCAAATACCAGAATGAAAGCTCATTAATTAAATGTGAACAAGTGATCAACAGCGTGCAGGTTTCTTTGCTTTAATATCTATATGTGTGGCAGTGAACAAAGGTAATTTAAAATAAGAGTCAGCTCTTTCAAAGCGGTCAGACCTAGATCACATGACAGGACATCCTTATTAAAAAAAAAAAGGCATCCTCCTCTAATTGCTTAGCTTCGTGACTTCCTGAACAACAAGCGTCCATATCCTCAAACCCACCAAACATCCTCTCTGTCGTCTTCCCAATAACGGGCTGACTCATCTCATGGAAACGTCCGATTGTATCACATCTATTGTCGTGATCTCTGTTGTCTTGGAGACCTTCACTGTTTCTCTTCATTTTTTTTGGCAAATATGCTTTTGTTGCTTTGCATTTCCCGGCAAAGCAGTTTGAACTATGTTGCCAGAATCTTCCTCAAACATCCGTCATGTGCTCAAGGTTACTCACCAGAAAACAAAAGTGATGAATGAAAAAAAGTGGCAAAACTCTGTTAATCATAGTCAGAGAGTAGAAACAGAGTCACGACACCTTAGACTCAGCATGTAGGGATTAAAGAAACAAGATATAACTTGTTTAGTTAGTTATTAGTGCTGGTGAGCAGATTCTCTTCTGAATTCAAGTTTAAAGTTTGTACCGATTTGTTAAGAAGTGCACAAAGTATAAATACAGTGCAATAGTACATAAATACAACAAATATTTGATGGCACATTTTCATTATAAAAATAGTAGGAGTTTCCTTTCTGTTGTGTTTCTTTCTTTATATACAGAATTAGTCCAGAGCCCGTTCAAAACGTTCAAAACGAAGGCCGATCGCTTGGCTCCTTGGATTGCTTCTTGACGCTTTATGCTAAGCTAAGCTAACTGCTCCCTGCTGTAGCTGCATATTTAATGGGTAGATATGACAACGGTATTAATCTTATCTTGTCGATTACACGCAATGATTTTTTATCAGTGATGAGGAATATTTGAGTCGTGTAAACTCTCACACAAAGAAAAAAACTAACCGTTAAAGCACAACACAAATATTAAGACTCACTTGAGCTGAGAGCAATCTTCAAAAATAAACGATTCATATCGGTCCAATCCTCACATCTTTGAGTGCTTTTCATTTTATAAATCACACTGATGTTAAATCTATTTTCAGCTCAAAGATTGTAGCTTTGCTTTTAAGCAGGTTTGCTGCATATCATCATCTGTTCCTCTCTCCTTGGTCTTCTGTTTAGTTTGACTTTAGATATTTCAGCTACAGTCTCACTCCCTCTTTATAAAAAAGCATCTCTTCCTGTGAGCATAAATTGCATTTTTACCCAAAAGTCCAGTATTAGGTGTTTATATTAGCAAATGTAGAATAAAAGGGCAATGAAGTTATGATCATAACTGCAAGGTTTGCGTATATGGAAACAGTTTATTACATCGAAACTGAAAAGATACACTCTGTAGAGTGCAGATATCCGCCAGCGGTGATTATAATAATTGGGCCATAAAACACTTTTGAGCGCATATCTTAATAAGAGATGATAAAAAGCATTACTGTGCACGTAAAACAAACGGATGCTCTATTTAGAAGCAAATAAAAGCAAAAACGGCTCCATATTATCTCCTCCTGATGAGAAGAACAAAGCGCTTGAGAGGATGGAGTTTAGGCAAAATAAGCATTCAAAGAGCATTCATGTTTTTGTCACGTTCTTCTTTCATCTTTTCATTGTTCAAAAGTGTCTAATTATGTTACACAATCTTTAAATTAGAAGTAATTACATTGTTGTCTGTCTCAGGAGGATGTGCGGTGTTTATGTGGATGATGTGTGATGGGAGAGACTCGTGGCAGCATCTCAGAACAAAGGAAACACCTTTTTGATGCCTGTTGTGAAAGATCTCAGATGCAGCTACAGCCTCGTGTTGGTGAAAGCAAGTAGCCTGAATAGAAACTCACGACTCAGTACAGATCAACTGCTCTGGTTAATTGAATTATTTTTTTCACTTTTCTGCATTTTCTAAATATAAATGCTATCATATACATTCCTGTCCCACATACACTACAGCTCCACCTTCCTTTATGACTGTCAGTCGGCATCAGGTGAATCGTGTTTGCCTCAAAGGCAGAAATGTCCCTTTTTATTTTGTCATTCAAACCCCATGAGAGTTCATGGAAAGATTACAAAAGGAAATGTGGAAGTACCTTAACTTTGTCTACATCCTACAAGTTATTGATATCAATATTCTTATTGTGTGTATTTGAGATATTCTGTCGAGCAATAGGTCTCCTTTCCAGGAACCTAATTGGAACCTGAGGTATTGTGTTTTTTCCTAAAATTACATTCATGCTATCTGCCCTCGTGCTCTGTGTCGTTATAACCATCCCTTTAAATGTAATTTGTAAATACCTGAAGAGTGAGGCGGTTATACGCTCCTCCCACAATCCTGTCATAGTGGAGAGCATTTATGCTTTTGTTCGTTTACAGTTTCTTTGTTAACTTCACAATAGTTGTGCAGAACAGAATAAGCATTAATAAGAAAAGGAAAGTCCTCCGTTTTGTGTCCATTGTCCTCCTCAAAGCCCAACAACGTGACTTCAGACGTATGTCTGATAACATCGCTCGCTAATCGCTCCAATAACAGCTGCTTCCTCCGCAGGTAGACGGTAGTATTATAAAATGCAGAATTTAACTGCACAACAGCTGCTAGTATTGACAACAAGGTCAGAAACGCCTGTAATACCTCTGGTAGTCGATCGATAATCATGGCTGTTGTTGTTGTTTTTATTCCGGCGGCGTGGCTAATCAAGGCTAGTCTACGACACCGTTCCCTCCCGTCCACACTACGACTCAACCCAGTAGTTTTCAAACTGACACGGGGTCAGTAGCGTTTTCAAACCCTTCCGTTTTGGGCGGTTTAAAGCTCCGGAGTAGTGTGGTCGCCAGGCATAAAGGTAGCACAAGATCTGCGTTTTAAAATGGAAACGTGGTAGTGTGGATGTAGCCGAAGTCCTGTGGAGCTGTTTCTGTCAAAACGTGGCTACGAGTGTGCAACTCTTACTTCTTTACACTTGTGTTTTCCCCGTGGTTAGCACCGCTCTCTCTCATCCTGAACACAAACTTTATTATAACACTTTCTGTCCACTTCACCGGCTGAGACTCTGACTGGAGCTGTGAGCTACTGTACTGAAAAGTCGAGGTGGAAGAAAACCACATTATCTCGTTCAGTGAAATGTTTTTAAACGGAGCATGAGGTCTGTGTGATGTGGATCTCGTGGCTGCTAATAAAACACGTCGGGGTAAGATCTTGTGTGTGCACTCAGAACCCAATATCACACTTCATCAAATGTTATATAAGTTGAAAAAAATAGGAGTTTTGGATTATTAATAATGAGGCAGTAACCTGTAAGCGGCATTATAAATCTACTTTATAGAATGTTGGTCATTGTTTTGCATGTGAGCATCACAAACTGAGAATACTTAAAGAGTAACTCTCTAAATGTTCCCATGTTTTTTTGTGTCTACGTGATCTCTTTTAAACAGATTATGTGTAGAATCTATAGGCAGCTGGTATGCTTTCTGGTTTCCGCTTGTAGTATCGACCAATCATGTTTGAGCAGGCTGTGTTTGAATGCAGGTAAAGGTCCGTGTGGAGAGCAGAAGAGGCAAAAGAAGCATTGACTGAAATGCATTCTTTGAACCCACCGGCTCCCGTCTGAAGTTGATTCAGCTTTTTATTGGTTTAAAATGAGCTTGTAAACGCTTATGAGAGCGGTGGAAGGCGAACTCCAGAGTCAGGTGACAATTCTCGTGAATATTTGTCACTACGAGTAACGCCAAATAAAGTGCAATGGCCTCACACTGTGAGGAAAAAACTGTAAGAAAAATTGTAACATGTAAAACACTCAAACATTGTAAAACACTGTAAAATAAAAAACAGTGAAACATTACCAGGACATTTAATTTCGAACATTATTTATTTTGCAGTGAGGATTTTGCAAGCTTTTTGCGACATTAGATCATAAAATGACGTTTTTACAGGGACTTGTATAAATACAGCTAACTTGTATCACTGGTGTGCAGACATGCAAAATGAACACCATGATAATCATTTTCACACACAGCACACACGGAGAAACACTCTGGGAATGAATAAGCAATTTCGCCTTTTTTGAAATCCTCATCGCTTTGCTTTCCCGACCAAAGACAACTCAGCCCCGTTCCCGTCGCTGCTGCAATGTTCTCTGTGCCTGAATAATTCAATATTGCTCACTGTCTGCCCCTGTTGTGTACTGCATGGTTAAGACCCAGTGAAGGGGAAGGCTCAGTGCATGGGGGACAGGCCTTGTTTTCTACGCCCGCAGCCAAGCGTGTGTCTTACGTAAGGGGGGGGGGGGGGCTGGATGGTCCAGAGTGCAACATCCACTGCATGACAACTCCCGTCGCTTTGTCGGCATGCGTCCGCCCCCCCCCCCCCGTCGCCCCGTCCCTCCTCCTGCTTTCTATGACCTCACCGACGCCCTAGTTTTGAATGACTGGTCAAAATTATCGTCACAAACGGTTCCCACGCTGCGATATGTAGTTTTCTGTCGTTCTGAGGCTGTGTTTGAGTCGGTCCCATGTGTCCATATCTTCCCTCAGCTCCCCCCCCCCCCCCACACACACTCTCCTTGTTCTTCTCTTAGGCAGACATTTTGACAGGACATTCCCGAGTACCATTTACCTCCTAAGGAGCACTTTATGTGTTTCCATCATGCCACATTTTCTGAAATATTTTCCTCATTTTCGCCACATGAGCAAATGTTGTTTACGTATACAACCAAACTGGGAGGTTTGTGCTCGTTAAAATGTAACCGCTGCTCGCTGCATCCATTAAAGTTTCTCTAAAAGAGAAGATTTGAACCTCGTTTCCTGAGAGACATCTGGAATATGAGGATTCAGCTGGTAACTGCTGCATTATTTAACAAACCCTCCAGCCATGTGATCCTTCGCAGGTGTACATGAGTCTGTTTCTCGTGTTTTTTACACAGCACGCACACTGTGCCCCCCCACCCCCCCCCCCCCCCTCTGAATTAATCTCTGTCAATACGCTTTGTATTCTACAACCTGGAGTGGTTTCTAAGCCTTCTCAGGTTGTGTGGTTATGAACGAGTACTTCCCGCTGGATTAAAACACTGCTTTCACACTCGATCTTCACTGCACTCATCACAAATGTGCGGCAATATGAGGAACACAGTGTGTATAATGCAACGTCGGGGCATGTGGGTATTTTTTTCATGTGGAACAGAAATAATTCTTTCTAAACTCCACTGACCAGCTGTTCAACTGTGTCACACTAATCTCTCTCACATGCACAAGAAGGTAACTGAAGGCATTAGCCTGCACACACACACACACACACACAAACACACACACTGCTGGCTGACTGGACTTCACAGTGATATTTACTTCAAACTGCTGCAGGGAGGACGCATTTTAGGCCAAAAAGGAAGTTAGCATCGCACTGGTTCTCTCCACAAAAAGCCAATGGGGTTTCTCCATTGGCTTTTGGATTATTGCAGAAAAATGCCTTTTTTAAGATGCATAAAAACATTCCCAAGAGGGGCATTGTACTGATGTATTTTATATCATTGAACAGAACGTTAAAATCTCTTAAGCTTGTGTTAACCACAGACTTTATTTTAGACGTCTAACAAAAGAAAACATTAAAAAAAACTTTGTGAAGCAAAAGTGCAGAAATGCTGACTCATTTCCAGATTTTAGGACTCATTCCTGCACCACTCTATAGCCGATATATTTATTGTTAACATGAAAACAATGTGACATTGTTAAAGGGGCCGCTTGTAGTGATGAACCTACAGAGAACATTCACTTGAATCTGCAGCTCCCCTCGGCTTTACAGAGTTTTATAGCGAGTTTCAGCTCATCGTCTATCTGTCCGGCTGCACTCTCACTGCTCTCATAGTGTTCTTATAGCTCTAAAGAACAAGCACCAAACAGCAGACGGACACATTTAGCAACTAACTGATGAATGTGTCATCAGTTGTGAATGAATCATTTAGAAATTGGATGATTATTAAACAAGGAATACTCTTGCCTATAATATCAGATGTACCATTGCCATGAGGTAATTTGTCCCTATACCACCACTGGAGCGGAGAATATGTTCTATAATTGACCGTACTTCTCAAGGAATGTTATTTCAGACTCCAGTTTATTAATGGGTAGTAAGGCAGTTTGAGATTTGGTAAATATTTCATGCATTGGACGAGTAATTCAGTCACCATATATGCACGGAGACATGTTAAATGAAAATAAAATACTGTTTAATTTCTCTTAGTGTTTGTGCTGTATTGTGATTCATAAAGCATGCACACATTCATCAGTAAGAGTGTATTCTGCTAAGTGAATGTTGTGGTTCAGTGAAACCCCTCGAGTCTCTTTGTTGTCGCCAGCGAACGATGCTTTGAATGCAGTATCAAAGTACCAGCCGTGACGGATCGATGCCGTGTTTGACTTGCTGGTTAATGTTTGATTACGGTGCATTGATTGTGGACTCGTGACATTCCCGAAGGTTTGGCAACCAATTACTGTCACTCATAAAACTAAACGCGGCCTCTGACACACTATTCTGAGGGATTAGCGTTCATTATTTCACCAGTTGTTGCTGCAGGCTCGCCTTTATGTACCACTCAAAGTCAGGCTTTTCCCCATTTGTCCTAACAAAGGTAAACATTGTGTTTCTGTGTACTTTCTATTCTTGTTAAAGAACAAACTGTTTATTTTACAAATCCATAAAACTTGTTTTAGAGTCACCACAGTGAACAGGGAGTGGAGTGTTTGTGTCTTAATCTTCTTAAAATAAAAAAAACAAATATAACAAACCTGACTTTCCCATGTACAAATACAGATTTCTTATCAGGACTTGACCGGCGTGATCGACGTGTCCCTGTTGAAATGGATACTTTTTATGAAATATGTTAATCTGCTTTGTTGCTGAGAGTTGGATGGGATGATCGATACCTCTCTCACAGCAGCCGGTTAGCTTAGCTTAGCATAAAGACAGGCAACAGGGAGATACAGTTAGCCTTGTCCAAAGCATAGATTGTAAGAAGTGGAGGTACCCACCTTGACGTCACCCATTGTTTGGTGGACCACGGTTTTGAATTAGAATAGACGATCATTTCTAAACAGCCGTCCAAATAATTCAACGTTGTGTTGCCTAAACCTAACTAAGTTGTTGTCCTGTGCAGACGGAAGATTATTTTTTTAAAACCTATATATGCATGTAGCAAGCGTAAATGAACATGTTACTGAAAACGCATAAGAAATCAGGAGGAACTTTTTAGTTCGATCATACGAACCGTTGCATACCTTGACTACTGTCTTGTCAGCTATGCTAATGTTGATTGCAACTAGGTGCAGCACTATTGCCCAAGCAAGATCCCCCTTGGGGACAATAAAGTGTATCTTATCTTAAGATATAAGTAGTGATACTCGTAAGTGATAAGACGAAATCCTCCACAAAACTAAATCAGAGGCTTGTTCCAGACAGTTTAAAATGGAGGAAAATATTCTACACCAATAAAATCAGTGCGTATGTTTCAAAAGGCTCGATGTGGCTAGGACTAAGACAACACGGGTAATTACAGGTAAAGAGTTGACGTGTGGAGTCGAGTCATCGGATGGTGATTTGATCACAGGGCCGTTTGTTAAAAACACCTCACCAGTCACAGCGCGTCGGAGCTGGACGTGTGTCATGTTCACAGGCCCGCAAATATATGAAATATAGAACAACGGCCATATCGTAGCTGCAGGAGACCAATACCTTCTATATGACGAGCAGGAGATGTAAAAGTGGCACAGTTGAGTCAACATGAACACTCACCCATGAAATGGGATGGAAAGCTGCCTTTCATGCACTGCTATTCAGGCCACTGCCCTCGCAGCCTGTGGTAGAGTGCCAGTCACTGTGTACTTTATCTCAACAGGAAACACAGAGAGCCTGTTTTTGTCCCACAGAGGCATGTGTTTCTCACCTGAGCCCTCCTCGCTCTTTTTCCAAACTACTGACGCCACACATATTTGCATTATTGTTGTTTCACTGACAAGACTTCCTTTCACTGTCAAGTGGTTTGGCTTCTTTTTTTTTTAGGGCTGCTGGAGGAGAACTTCTTTGACCTACAAAATGTCAACTTTTCAGGGACAGGGAAGGAAAATCTTGTTTGTAGCTTCAGGACAATACACTTAGAAACTGCCATGAGGAAATGTAAATGTCATGGCTAAATCAAACAATGAATACCACTAAATTATGCCTGAGCTTGTCGAAAAGACTAAACAATGAACCTGCTGCAGGGATGATGTATTTTGGTAGGCCAACCAGGAAGTCAGCATCGTGGTTCTCTCCACAAAAAGCCAATGGGATTTTTCTATTACATTTTGGATTATTGCAGAAAATAAGCTCTGCGGCAAACACAAGTTTATGATACTTACACGTTTTGTTCAATCTTCACAAATGAACACCACCTTTATGATACTTGAAGCATGAATTCTTTCAAGTAAAAAGCTAACGTCAGGCTACAAAGGAACTACACCGCAGACTTCACATCACCGTCACGAAGCTTAAGGCGTGATGACGACACTTGTGAGCAACCGCCTTTTATTAAGACAGGTGAAAGCTTCGAAATTCACCAGAGGGATATTTACTGACGTATTTTAGAAGACAAATCTGAAATATCTTAAGCTTGTGCTAACCACAGACCTTATTTCGGGCATCTAGCCAAATACCCATTCAAGAAACGCATTGACTTTGACACGAAGGAACCCAAAACACAAAAAGGCTGATTCATTTAGAAGTTTTAGGAATCATTCCTGCATCACTCCGCTATTTTCAGTTGCCAAACAGCTATCGTGATGCTAACGTAGAAGCTAGGTGGCTCTTAAAATCTCAAGATGGCATCTCCCGTATTCGGGATAGTTGGCTTTACTTTTGTACGGTGGGAGGAAGTGGAACTGGTTGTCCATCTATATGCCTTGTGACGGATCTGAACGCAACCAAAATGCTTAGAGAACAGAAAAATACAGAATCCAGAACAAAAAAATAAAAATGTAAGGTTTAGTAAAAATAACAAAGATCAAATAAATACATTTACGTTTCTTCTAAAGACTAAACTTGGACAAAGTGAGGCAAAAAACTCTGACTTCGAGACGAGGGAACCAGAAGCGCAAAAATGCTGACACATTTCTGGTCATTCCTGCAGCACTCTATAGAGAAATATCTGAGTTTACAATAACTGTGTGTGAGGGTTGTGTGCGTCGTTAACTCTTTGCGAGAGTGATGTCGATATGTCAAAAGGTGCAACTCTGTCTGAGTCACTTCCGGTGACTTCCTCACATTGATCAGTCAGCTTTGAAGGAAGGTGAAAATGTTTTAAAGGTTGTTTCCGGAAGTTACTTTAAAGATTTCCTTACCACCACAGCGTCCTATCTGCTCGTGTCTGTGTGTGTGTGTAGTTGGAGGAGCTCAGCCCGACAGAGAGAGCAGATGGGAGCTGCAGCGTGCTAATAAATGACACCTAAACATTTAAAAGTACCAATAAAAATGTTGGGGCTAATCAATACTACGAGCGAACAGCTCCCGCTAGAGCCAGTGTCCGTTCTAGGCTGCTGTATACAAAGCTCCCTATATACATATATAAATGGCTTTTTCTAAGCTAAGGATAACATAACGATTCTTAGTTTCGGATGATTGTACACCAATGAAAACATTATATTATATTCAATATTTGCCAATACATCCCCTTAAATGTTCCACACTGTTCCACACTGCACCTTTTTTACCTTTTATTAATCAAAGTAATTAAGTACATTTACTCAAGTACTGCTTCACTTAAATATTTCCATTTTATGTAACTTAATATACATTTATCTGCAGTTTACAGGTTGTAGATTCAGATGTATGCTCAATTGTAATATATATATATATATATATATATATATATATATATATATATATATATATCCCTATATATGTAATAGATATGATTCATTACTATTTATTAAATTATCTGGTTAAAGTAGTTAAATTGACCTTGAACAACAAACAGTAAATGTAAATAATTAATGTCCATTGTGCTAATAATATTAATGATGAATTAGAGTTTCAGTTTGTTCCTCAGTCCTGAAACATTTGCTCTGAATTTGTCACTTCTCCCATAAATAAATATAAATATATATATATATATCACAGGTGAGACTGAATACAGTTTACGTCTCCTCTGGTGTCTATATAGCATGGTTTGGAGGTTTGAACCAACAACCTCATTTAAACCTGCAGCTCCGTTGCCTCCAGAGATAATCTGGTCTCTCTCTGTGGTTCTGGCTCCATCATTTATGAATAAAGTATTTAAATGCCGGAGCTCCTGGGGGGGATTAGACGCGGAGATTCGCTGTAATCCGTGCGGGGAGGAGCCGGACCCGGTAGGTGTGGGGTCGAGGAGGATTTTCACTCAGGGAGTAGCAGCTGGACGCATGCGCCCCCCCACCCCCCCTTCCCACTATTCCTCCATCCACAGCGCACGAGCAGATGAACTTGTCGCGTTACCTGCTTAAAGGAGCCGCTGGTCGCGTGAACAGCCCAACCTGCTCACGGGATAGGTGAATGTTTTGTTGTTGTTGTTGTTGTTTTTTTTGTCCTGGAAAGTTTAAAAAAAGGGGGGGAAATACTCGACAGAGCACGAGGCCGAATTAGAAGATTAGTGAGGAAAAAAAAGGTCTTTAAATGAATATGAGCACGGATTTAGCGAGGAACTGGAGCGCGTGCACATAAAGATGCGGAAACAACAACAGAAGCGACAACAATCTGGATTTTGACCCACCGGGATATTCGCACGCGCTGGCCGGGCAAGCATGCCTTGGCTCAGCAGAAGGGTGAGAATGTTCCCACTCGGAGTGACACCCAGACACCCTGAAGTTTTCTGCCCGTTGGGACTATTTCTTTGCTATGCATCGGCTGGTTTTTGCACCATTCCGCGGAACTAACGGCGGTTTCGGTTTTTATGGACCTGAGTCACCATGTCAAAAGTGCTCCAGAGGAAGAACCACTGGATCACCAAAGTGAACGAGTGCCTGGTCGCCAGGGACGCGCGCGGGGAGCTGAACGTGGATCTGCGCGGCGGAGCCGAGAACGGAGAGTTTCCGTACGTGGGGCAAGTTGAGGAGGGGGATGCTGTGGTTTACCGGGACGGTAGACTGTGCGAGGGGGAGCTGCTCCTGGAGGTGGAGGGGCTGCCTGTGTCTGGATTACCCCTCTATGACATTTTAACTGTGATGAAGTGCTGCAAGGGTCCCGTCAGGTTGAAAACTGTCCGTCAAGGTAGGATAAACTACAAAAGTCACCATTACTGTGTGTGTGTGTGTGTGTGTGTGTGTGTGTGTGTGTGGTGTGTGTGTATTCAACTGTAGTTCCTAATTGGTGACATATAAATTGAAAATGTATTTATATTTTTTACTCATAAATCCAGATAGATTTTCATCTATAATTGAGTTCACAACACTTTTTAACACAATTTATTATTGAGACAACTAATGGGCTTCCTATCGTCAATTATAAGTAAATCTTTTTTGGGGGGTTTGGTACAAGACAAATGACTCCCTGCAAAGATTTTGCAATGCTCTCTGAAATACTTTCAAAAAGAATAGTGCTAGCAACTCATAAACAAACTTGTATACTGTTTCATCATCAATCACACATTAACCTCCAGGCTAATTGGATTGACATGATATCCCCATTGAACTTAGCTTTTAATAAAGTCAAATAATATTCATAACCAAACTTCAACTTCAGTATAGAGATGTTCTTGGCTTGTGACTTTTCTATTCAGAAACAGACATCCGCTCATCTTCCTCGGGACATATTTCTGCATCAATCTTACAAAGGCTCTCTCTGCTGTTATTTCATATGTATCATCTAAATTGCTTCACAACTCAGTTCATCTGAATCTCTCCTCTTCAGATAAGGTTAGAAAGGGTGGATTTAGCTACTAGGCTGCCATATTTCCTCAAGTATAAGTAAGAAAGGAACTGATCATTTTCACGAGAGAAACTCATTAGGCCTTTCTCAATATGTGTTCTTGTCTGTACTTGTGTTCTCGTGGACTTGTGAAACGTCATCAGTATCAGCCCAAGTACTGTTCCAATTCAAACGTCTGCATCTAAGCACGGTTCAAATGCCCAGATGTGACTTGCTCCGCCCGTGTCCGTACTTGGGACCGCCAAATATCCCAGAATGCATTTCGCACCAGCAACCGGAAACAATGGCGGAGGAGAAAACACACAACTGGAAGTTTAAACTTTCAAAATACTACTGTTGTTGAGTCACGGAATGTAATTTTAGGCATTTTTTTTAGGCGAGAAGTTAGTTGTTTAAGCATCAAATCTGTGGTCGGTTTGTCAAGATTCAGCCTAATCTGCTCTGATGATATCGGAGATGTGAGGTGTTGCTAGCGGGACCGGCAGTAAACCTCGCCAGCATCGGGGGGGTCAGCGCTCATGTTACCCGCCGAGAACAGCCTCATCTCGGCAAGCCTTTTTGAAACTTGCCGCTCGTATTGACGTCTCCGTAGCGTTGTCCTCGTCTATGTATATACAATTAAATATATATATATATATATATATATATATATATATATATGAGGGTCGGTTTAGGTTGCATTTTGGGGTGCTTGCTCTCTTCTGAAGGCCTCCGTCTCCGTGGGGACTGGAGTCTCTGAGGGGCGACTGTAGTCCCAGTTTGGCTGGACGTAGTTGGCTTGTCATAGGTCACTGGCTGTGAAGTTTGTCACATTCTGCAAGTCTACAAGTCTACAAGTCTGCACCACATTGGTCATTTATCTCTTACACACTGCAGATACAACTCGATACGTTTTTTTTAATCACTTTCTTCTCTGAAGTCTTCTGAAAACAAACCAATGGCTCAGTTGGATTCCCTAGAACCAGCAGAAATTGCTGCAAACTACAATGAGGCACATTTAAGCCCACGAAACAGCTCCAAACGGCGTACGTACCTGGTACGTAAGCCGTGCCTGTGCCACCATTACCAGCAAAGTCTGCGACTAAAGCTGCAGGAATTGGAGAAAGAGCTCAATAAGATGAAAGACGTGGAAGGAGCATTTGGAGACGCAAAACAGGTGAATGAGGAGCTCGTGAACGAGAACGAGGAGCTCGAGAAAGAAATTCAATGCCTGCAGATGAAACTCGGAGAAGGAATTCTCTCTTGGGAGGGAAAGGTCTCCGCACTGGAAGAGGAGACAGATGCATTGTTTTGGGAAAACAAAGACAAGCGACAAAAAATCCTGCTGCTCAAAAAGAGGAACCAGCATGTCACAGCTTTGGAGAAATCCTTCTATGTCAAAAAAGCTGCGAAAGAGGAGATTATCCAGGAGAACGAAGCTCTGCAACGTGAAATTCAGGAGTTGCACAAAACGATCCAGGAGGAAGTAGCTTTGCAAAAAGTCACAAGCAGTCAAAATGACGAACTGCAAAACGAACTCCTGCAGCTCAGGGACACACGGCAGCATGTCAAAGCCTTGGTTGAATCACGCAATGTCGTAAAAGCTGACAAAGAGGCGACTAGCCAGAAGAACAAAGCTCTGCAACATGAGATTCAGAAGTTGCACGAACAGGTTGAGGTTGGAAAAGCTTTGCAGGAAACCAACGAGGCAATGCAACTGACAATTAAAGCCCTGAGCCAAGAAAATGATGCCATGCAGCAGGAACTCCAGCATCTCAATGAAGAACACGACGAGGTGAAGGTCTGGAGAGACGTGTGCAATGAAACACTGGACCGCATAGACGCTGTGCAGAAAGAAAACCAGGGTTTGAAACAGCAAATCCCGGTCGTCAAAGAACAGCTAGCGATCAGAGCGTATTTCAAGACCAATCTCTTTGAATTGGAAGCTGGGGAGAAAGTCCTGGTGGCACAAAACAAAGAGCTGATTAAATCCCACTCTGAGGCCTTCAAGAAGCTTCTAAAAGAAGAAGACTGGAAGACAAAGTACGACGTGCTGAAGGAAACGACTGACGCCTTGAAGCTACAAAACCACGAATGGACTGAGAAATTCAACACTTTGAAGGACGAGCTCATAGGTGTGGATGCATTTAAGGCAAATTATAAGTCAATGAAGGCAGAGAAAAAAGTTCGAACCAAACAGAATAACACTCTGCAAAAACAACTTCAGGACCTGGAGAAAAAGTTCTCAAAAGGACAAACTTACAAGGACAAAGAATCTGCAATAAAGTCAGAGATCGAAGCCCTGAGGCAAGAAAATGATGCCATGCAGCAGAAACTCCAGCATCTCAATGAAGAACACGACGAGGTGAAGGTCTGGAGCGACGTGTGCAATGAAACAGGACCTGGAGAAAAAATTCTCACAAGCACAAATTTACGAGGACAAAGACATGCGACTAGCAGAGGCGGGAATCGAACCGCCAATCCTCTGATTGTGGTTTTAAATTCATGTAAATAAAATAGCCGAAATAGAACAGAAACTGTCTCTCTGTTAAATGTATGAGGAGAAATACAAAAAAAATATATAACCAAAAATATATTTATACTGATTTCTCACACTGGACTGTTACCTTCTTTTAAAGTATTTTTCATTTTATAATAACAATTGTGTAGAACAACATACTGTAACATACCTGCATTTATGACAAAGGACAACATAGAAGAATGGTCATCTTGTGGACAACTGCGCATGCTCTGTCTAGAAAGACGGCATCACGTTAGCATTAGCTAGCTATACTGGAGACATTTTTACTGGCAATAAAACACATAAAAAACATATAGTTAACTTCATGAAAACATGGCGAATATTATCTAAGACAAATAATATCCAACAAAATAAAGCCAGTTCAACTCTTATGTACTTTTTAAAGTTAGTTAACATCATATTGTCCACGGACATTCACGGAACCGTTACCTAGTAGTGAATCCTCCGTTGCGTTGAGGATTACCCATAATCCTTTGCGTCTGCTATTCAGTGCAGGTACATATTTACAACAGCAGGTGGCGAAGTTTTCCCATTTAGCGGGATTTAACCTGAACCTTTTCAACTATGTTACACTAGCTTAACAGCTGTGAGTACTACAGTAGCCATGTTTGTTGTTTACGTTCATAATGATCATTTTGGGGGAGTGGCTTTGGGGGGAGGCCTGAAGGGAAGGCCTGTCAGTGTTGTCCGTGTCAGCTGTTTCCTACTTTCATTGGAAAAGTGTTTTTTTTGGGGCTTGGCTGGGTTGGATGATTTCTAAAATGTAGCGTACAGTTGCTAGTTTTTTCAAGATTACCAACCCTGCCTTTAAGAGCCATTGTCGCCTTTATTGGCTGGTTGTTTTTATCTGCTTGTGTCCGCAGTTTAAAATGTCACAGGGCTTCTCTTTGCAACTAACAAATATTTTCATTATCAATGAATCTATCTACAGTTTGCATTGCTTGATTGGCACTGAGAGTGAAAAATGCAGAGGTAACATCCTGAAATGTCTTATTTTTTTAAAACCCAAAGACAATCAGTTCACTATGAAATATGACAAAGAGAAGCAGAAACGTTTGCTATTTGAGAAGCCGGAAACTGAGATTGTATTTCACTATTTCTGCTTGAAAAGCCCAATTGATTTGTCAACTAATCGTTCCAGCTCTACTTCTTGCCGTAAAGTAGTGTTGTTTTTGAGGGGGGGGGGGGGGGGGTTCTTTGTCAGTGAGAGCGGGTCACCACTCATGGGCAGCTGGGGTTATTTCTGGAAGTGCCCCCTGCGTGTTGTGATGAGCTTGACCCATTGCCCACGGTCTGCTGCATCTGCATCTGTCTGAGAGACGGCTGGAGGGAGAGCGATGCAGCCACTGACTCAAACTTTGTTTTTTCCTCTCTCTCTGAGTCTCCAGTGTACTGTGCATGGTTTTTGTTGTTCTTCCTGTCGGCCAAATCCGGATGTTCTGTGATGCCTGAGCGAAAATTTATATATATATTTTTTTATTTCAAGTCAGATGCATTTGTATATTTCACCTCAAATGCCTTTCCACACATGCTCAGTCACGTTACCCCCCCCCCCCTCGCTAACACATGAAATATTTGACAAAGCCTGCTGTGCTTCGTCTCTGGGGAAATCATGAACTGTGTTATATAACGGCGGTTTAGTTTCAGTTTGGCATCATTGTCTTTCTAATGTACTGTGTGTCCATTAGTGGCGGCACAGTCAACGCTTGACCTCTGGAGCCGAAGTCTCGACTCCCCGGGACAAGAGCTCAGCACTAACGCCGCTCTGTGTTTGCCGAACAGGTGTTTGGTTGACATATGATCGGACCAGCACTGCACCATGGGAGATGTTTAATATCCATTAACGGTTTTCTAATTATTCTGATCTCCTGTGGAAACACTTTCAAAGCACAGACTGCAGCGACACCCTGACTGTAGACATGGCTTTGTCATTACTTTCTCACGTAAGTCAGCAGATTCTCCTTTTCTGTAATTAAAGGAGGGGGACGCTCTTCTATCGGACTAGCTCACAAGACCTCCATTGTGCCTCACAGTCTGTTGGGCTCCCATGCAGAACCGAAAAAAAAAAAGATGGATCGGATCTCCTCTCCCGTCCAAAGAGCTGTGGGTCACATTACGGGAGGCCTCATGAGCTCGGTGCCGTCGGTGTGTGCAGGTCGACAGGTTGTCGCTGTGTTAGTTATACTTCAGCCCCCCACAGGTGTGCTGCTCCCACTGAGGAATGCAGAAAGAAAACCACCTGAATGAAGTCGGGGAATTCCTGTGGTGGAACGGTGGACTGTTACACTCCGTCGGTTTTGAGTCTGGGCTTTTATTAAGCTCTTAAAACTGGGAAGGAATGACAGATGTCTTAATTACACAGCAAAAGACACACTAGAATCTGTGCTGACTTTGATTTAAGTTTAGTTTTAGTCTTTTGACGAAATTTAATTATGGTTTATAATATTTCATTTTTGTTTTACTCAAAAAAACCTAAATATTTTTGTCACTTCATATGTATATAGATGGATGACACGCCTCCACTTCCTCAAACTGTGCATAAGTGACGCCAAAGTGGGACAGCCCTAAACCCTCACGGACTTCGCGGGAGCGCGCCTCAAAGTCCGTGAGTCCGTAAGGGGGGATGTTGGGATTTGGCCATAGTATGCTGACTTTGCCTAAGGGAATTACCCACAAATCATTGCAATGTGACGTTTAACACGGGGTAACCAGTGGAAGCATGGAGACGTAAAAAAAAAAGGTAAACAAAGAGGACGGCTCACGTGTGTTCAGCCTGGAGTATTCAATTTACACAGAAACATTAAGGGTTAAAGATGGAACAAAAGATAAACTTGAAATCAGAGGATATTTATTCATTTATTCATCAAATATTTGATTTTGTCATTGAAGCTGTTTTGACAAAAACGAGTAAATAGATTATATGAAATTACTTCTCATTTTGTGAGGAAAGAGCCAGGAAGACGTTCAAATCAGGGAGTAAACAATATAAAATAAATACCCACAATTATACATCTTATTTTTTGTCGTTTTCATGGTAACGTGATATGTTGCAGCAAAGTGCTGTCACATTCGTATTTACACCATCTCAAGCCCTCACAGTCTCTCACACTCAACCACTTACCAGGTGACGTCAGTAAGTCCTTGAGGTTTCAGGGTTTGAGGGTTCAGGGGGGACATTGGGATTGGGCCAATATATCCCGGACATGGGAGCTGCCATCTTGAGATTTTAACTTCCTGAGGAGTAATGAGGTCCCGCCCCTACACACCAACCCGAGCCAATCACGAGCGTGACAATACGTCAGCTTGATAAGAACTACCTAGAATGACAGAAACCATCTTTTGGAGGACTGTATTTGACCTGTGCTTTGACTTTTTGGTCAAGATGTTTTATCCGTAGACTGTATTTAAGAAGTGGGCATAATCGTTGTGGCATCACCCATTGGTTTGTGGACTGCTGTTTTAAAGCCTTGAGTTTGGCATTTTGGCCGTCGCATCTTGGGTTTTGTTATTCTGCAACTAGAAGTTACACGAGAGGGTGGAGCAAAGTAAAACCGAACGCTGAGCAAGACCTTTTAAACGTTTAGCTTCAGAGGAAAAGCTAAAACATAACGTAGTGATAATTCCCTTGATACATTTATTGTTTTTAGAATACCTCATGTGATACCTTTGCCTCATGTTTATCCCTTTGCACCCATTTTGAAACCCTCTGGCTTATTCCAACCGAAAAACAAACTCACAAAGTACACATTAAAACACAAATACACTAAGAGCAACATGTTCTCCTTTCTCCCCACCAGCTATGTTCACTTCAAATGTAACATTAATTGTACTTTGTTTACAGAGGCCCATGTGAATGAGTAGTTTTCTGATATGGCATCATTTTGGTGTTAAAGTACAAAGAGGGAGTATTTTCAGACATACTTTGACTTTGACCCAGCGGTGTAGCAGCTCTTATCTGTTATCATCAGTTGAATCCAGCTCACAGGTGAAAGGTTTTGTTGTCTTGTGTCTTGACTGTATTTTATTGAGCATCTGATAACGGTGGTGTGCCTGTCAAGGTGCAAAGGTTGTACACTAGGTCGTAGAAACGTTCTTAGAATGATACTTGTTTGTTTATAGTAGAGGCTAATTTCAGTTTATGCATTTGAGACTGAAAGGAGTAAAAAAACAGGTGTGAACTACACTTTGTTTTACAACTTGGACAGTCCTCTTGGCATTTGAGTTTCTACCTTTTTAGTTCAACCAGAAAACCCCTCGAGGACCAAAAGGTCTGGTGGTTTATGGTGCTCTGATCATAGGTGGGTTTGGCCGGGTGTCTGTCGGATCTCCGTGACAAAGGGCCCCTGGTCGCCTTAGATCTCGCCTTCAATTGAACCAAGCCAGAGGGATTCAGGGCAGCCCGCTGGATGCCAGGCATTCCTGAGAGGTGGGGCCAGGAGTTCACTGGTACACCCCGGTGAAACATCCAGACCTTTACACATCGAATCCTCCATTTAGCTCCTGTTTCAACCCTCCTCTCGGGTCACTCCGCGATGACAGGTTTTTTCTGTAGAACCTCACATAGGGGGTTGTGGGTGTAACCTTTCAGAGATGGTTCTGGGTATAACCCTTTATGTTGGGTTCTAGGTATAAGGGTTCCACGTGGAACCTTTATAAAAGGTTCTACCAGAAAGCAAAAAAAAGTTATCCTATGAGGACAAGGAAAATAACTCAATACGGTTCTAGTTGGCACCTTTTATTCCTAGGAGTTCTTGTTAACACCCTTAGTCGGTGGAAAGGTTCTGGATAAAACCTTCTGATAGGGTTTTGGGTGGAACCACTACACCATAGAAGGTTTTTCTGTCTAGGTACAACCCTGTATTTTGGGTTCTAGGTATAAACCTGGGAAAAGGTTCCAAATGGGAACCATTATAAAAGGTTCTACCAGGAACCAAAAAGGTGAAGAACTCAATACGGTTCTAGTTAGCACCTTTATTTCTGGGAGTTCTTGTTAGCATCCTTAGAAGGTGGAAAGTTCTTGATAAAACCTCCAGAGAGAGTTCTCGGTGGAACCATTATTCCTTAGAAAGGTTCACTGTAGAATTTCTCATAGGGAGTGCTGGGTGGAACCTTTTACAGATGGTTCTAGGTATAACCCTTTATGTTGGGATCTAGATAGAACCCTCAGAAACCAAATAGGGTTCTCCTATGAGCGAAATAACTCTATATGGTTCTAGTTAGTATTTTTACTTTTTTCTATTCTAAGAACTAGTTCCACGATGAGACGGACTCTGTTGTGTAAAGATTGTATTAAGTTGTGTCTCTCACATTGTGTCTCTGGTCTTTGTGCGTTGTGAAGGCTTACACACATCCAGAGGATGTGACAGCTTTGTAGACACAGATCTCGTCTGTGATGCGCTCGTCCCAGAATGCAAGTCTCTTATATTCTGTTAAGTATGAAGATTTTGTCAGTCTTGATTTAGTGCTACCGGCTGCACAAGTATATCCCTGAAAGGCCTGTCAAACGCTTGTGACATGAATGCTGCGGTTATCTCTCCTCCTCTCTGTACCCTCTGCTTTTTTCCTTCCACATCCACCGTCCCTTTACTAGCTCTGTGTTTAAGGCAGCAGTGGTGTGTATGTTCTTATGGGTGGACATCAGTGAGGACCTCTCGTGGACAGCCAACACAACATCACTTGCAAAGAAAGCCCAGAGGCGCCTCTACTTTCTCCGCAAACTGAAGAAGGCAAGAACACCCCCACCCATCATGTGCACCTTTTTACCGAGGCACCATTGAGAGCATCCTGACAAACTGCATCACTGTGTGGGGCGGAAGCTGCACCGACTACAACAGGAAAGCCCTGCAGCGCATAGTGAACACAGCTGGAAGGATCATTGCTGCCTCACTCCCCTCACTCCCCTCCCTGCAGGACATATACGACACCCGCCTCACCCGCAAAGTGACCATGATTGTGCGCGACTCCAGCCACCCCTCACACAGTCTCTTCAGCCTCCTGCCCTCTGGGAGAAGATACCGGAGCCTCCGTGCTCGCACCACCAGACTTTCTAACAGCTTCGTCCACCAGGCTGTTAGGAAGCTGAACTCTCTCCCTCCTCTCTTTTAAGACTCACTATGTCTGACTGCTGCTAGTTACAGAATGATAGTTTTTTTCTTAATATATATGTTGTCTCAATTAGGGCTGCAACAACGAATCGCTAAAATCGATAAAATTCGATTATTAAAAGAGTTGGCAACGAATTTCATTATCGATTCGTTGTGTCGCGCGATTATTACGCCACTCAATAAGTCGCGGAGATGTTTGAGTATAAAAAAAAAAGTTGAGTTGAGCGCGGAGCGGAGCAGAGCAGAGCAGAGGTAGAGGAAAGACCACCGGAGAGACCAGTAACGCTGTTTGACGGTGCGCGATCCGTAGGCGGGGCGTATCCGGCGTGCATGGCCGAACCGAATGCGACAGTACGGCGGATCAGCCGCCCCGGAGTCGACTGCTATCAGGGACGTAACGTCCCTCCAGTAGCTCTTCTGGTGCTGGTGTTTACTCGTTATCCAGTTTGACAAGCATGACAAGTTAGCGTTAGCTCGTTAATAACAGTAGTAAAGCAGGACTAAAGACACGTTTTTATTCACTCGCCTTTTTTGGCCCATTCATTTTTCAATCTGTTGTCATGTATATATATTCTGTGCTTTGTCCCATATCGGTTATTGTTGACAAATATATTTGTGTGTGTTGTACTTTTTAATTTTTTTTTATAGCACTTGGTCATCTTAAACTGTGTTTAAATGTGGTGTATAAATTAACTTAACTTGCACTCACTACAATGATGGTAATAATTTAATGAATAAGCTTCAAGTGAACTTGAGTGTGTGTGCGTGTCTGAGTGTGAGAGTCTGTGCATCTGTGAGTGTAGTGTAGAGAACAAGTTCTGACGTTCAAACAAATCCTGTTAAGTTTTCTGATTTGTATTTTTCTTTATTTTTTATAAATGATTTATTGTTCTGACAGCTCAGGTCCCTTTAAACAAAAATATACATATTGTTGTGCACTTTATTTTAAAAAAAAAACGATATAATTGGCAGATGTAAAGCATAAAGCATACTGTTTTTGAATAAAGGGTTGGAAATTAATGCTTTTTTTTTTATCCGATTCATCGATTAATCGTAAAAATAATCGACAGATTAATCGATTATTAAAATAATCGTTAGTTGCAGCCCTAGTCTCAATGTTTTCTATCTATTTTGCACTTTATTATCTGTATTCACTTTGTATGTTGGACTGGAGAGAAACGTTTTTTCAACTCCTCTGTATGTAAAGTATTGAGAAATTGACAATAAAGCTGACTTTGACTTTGATCTCTTCATATGTTCAACCTTATTTGGCACAAACAGTGACACAGACTGAGAGACTGAGAAACTCTGGTGTGGATGTCTTCAAAGGAACTGTTTAAATCGCCTTGTTTGCATGTGTTGCATATGTTTTTTTAAATTTTTTATTAAGGTTTATACATTAGAATTTGAGCTTTGGTCTTGGTGGAGTGACTCGTATACATTGCTAACAATGGCAGCATACCAGCGAAGGAGCAGTGACGCCACACACAAAGCAGCGTGTGTCATTTAAGCCTGAACAAACAGCTGAAATTCAGAGACTTTGCCTCAGGTGCTGTAACAATGAGGTTGGAATGAAACGCAGACCAGACGGGTAACAAGACACAACCATCAGAGCTGTGGATGGAATACTTGTGAGGCACTACAGCAGGCATTCGATCTCATCATTTCCACTCAGCTAACTGTAGTAACGGTGTTTTAAAAATGTGCTTATATTTTTCATTTTGGTATTGGTGTCAAACTTCAGGTATTGTGTCGGCACTAACGCATATTTTAATCATTGATCCATCTGCTTATTATTTTCAATCATCAATCATTTACTCCTGCGGTCTGAAAAAAACGGCCGTCACAGTCTCGGGGGGGGGGGGGGGGCGGGGGGTGCAAGTTGACGTCTTCAGATGTCTCGCTTTGTCTGATCAAACGTCCAAAACACAAGAAAGATATTCAGTTCATGATTATAGAAGGTTCAGAAAAACAGCGATTATTCACATTATTTTGCTTAAGTGTAACTAAAATGGATGAAATGGAAGTTTAGTGTGTGTGTTTGTGATAAAAACAATGTATTTGTGTTACAGGTCGTCCCAGAATTTGGTCAGTGTATAGCTCATCATGTAGCATTTTAAGAAGAGCTTACATTTTTGTAATAACATCAGCTTTATAAGAATTCCCCGGTGATAGAGGAGAGTAAAACCATGTCTGTACAGTTAGTGCATGAAGAGGCAGTACTCCTCCACTGCATGCCCGTTACATTACCAGTAATAGGCATGGAGAGCCCTCAGGGTTTCTAAAGTGCAGCACGTCTTTCTCTTTTGTAGTTCACATGCATCATGTTTCACCTCCAACAGAGTCCAACACTGAGACATATTCACCATGAAGCTGAGCGACAGCAGCAAATAAAACGGAATCCATTATCCATACAGGGTTTTGGTATGAGGCAAGGAGAGCTGCTTCAGTTTAAGTCCCAACTCATAGAAACAGAATAGAAGTAGAACGAACATTACCGATCAAACCAACGTAGCAGGGTGGTCAGAGTGGCGGCCATTTTTATGTGCAATGAAATCTCGGTTTAATATGAACGGTTTGTCATTTGTTTTCCAGAACAGATTACTTTGTGATATTCAGGAGATTAGGACCAAACAGTTTCTCATGCTGAGAGATAAATGGTGTAAACAAAAGGTACAAAATGTATCGTCTCATAAAGAATAACTAAAGTGCAGAGCTTTATGTGAAGTCTAACTTAAACAAGAGACAGAGATCCCTATCGGAGACCGGCAGGTTGATCCAGACCGTGTACTGTGATACAGCTTCAGGAGCTCACAGCGTGGATTCTCTCTGCTGCACTAACATGCACGTGCGGTGACCTACACACACACACACACACACACACACACACACACACACACACACACACACACTCCTACTAAGTCCATCACACACACACACATGTTCACTGCAAGAGAGAGTCTCATATAGCGGAGATAAATTGACATTTAAGCTGCGCTCCTACTAGATTCACACATCTGGAAGGGATTACGCAGCATTACAGGCTCCGTTTTATACACATGAATCATAGTTCTACTTTTAGTCTGTTTCTTTGGTTTTGTTGTGGTTGTCAGGACCAGTAATTACACCTTCCTGAAGATGCAAATAGCATAGTGTGAGAAACGCTCTAATTTTCCCAAAGGTCCTCTGTCATCATGCTGGCTTTCACAAGCTGAGGCAGAAAATACGTCTGTAAAAGGAATAGTCCGCGCTCATCTAACTGTTTGCACAGTTATGCTGCTACGCTTCATATAATCAACACAACTAGAGCTGCTACTTTCATTGTTTGATTAAAGGAGCGGGGTGTAGGATTCAGTGGCATCTATTAGTGGGGTTGCAGATTTCCGAGCTTGTCGGAGAACTACGGTGGCCTTCAGTTGCCGTAAAAACGCAAAAGGCTTTCTCTAGAGTTTGGTTTGTCCGTTCTGGGCTACCGTAGAAACATGGCGGTGAAACACGGTGGACTCTGTGAAGAGGACCTGCTCCCTATGTAGTTATAAACCGCTAATTCTAAGCTAACGAAAGGACAAGGATTCTTCATTTCAGGTTATCCATTATTGAAAACATTGTTATGAATATGAAATTCCATTTCTGCCAAAGAAATCCTCCTAAATCTGGTCCTTTAATCTGTCTTTTATTTTTTCGATTAATTGTTTGTCGACATATCAGAAAATGGGAAAAAATGTCAATCAGACGACGTCATCAAATATATAATTTTGTCAGTTTTCTGTCAAAGAGGAGCAAAAAACCCAGAAATGTTTCACATTAAAGAGGCTTGAATCCGAGAAATTTCTCTTAAAAAAATGATTCAAACTGAGTCATCGATTACTGAATTTAAAAGTGGACATCTCATTGATTAATCGCTGCAGCGCTAAGCATCATTCTTTCTTAAAACAAACATCGGGGGGGTGTTCAGCCGAGGTGAAAGGTCTGCAGATGATCCTCAGAGGATTTCTCTTGCTGCTGATCTCTCCATCCCTCCCCTCCTCCGCCTCGCCGCCAATCTCCAGAGATTCAGGCTGCTCGTAAGCTCTTGAGAGGGCTGACCCGACCCTCCGCTCCCCAGCGTATGAAACGCTTCGTGCACTATGGCCTGATATCCCCACGCTAATATTTACACGTTTAATCTGAAAGCTTGTGACTGTATGCAGTAAAACAAATCGAGAGGTATCCGTTTTAAAGCAAAGTAAGTGGTGCAGGAGCACTAGAATGGTAGTTAGTGGAGGCTTTCTATTGGCAGGACACTTGGCAGGCTGGTTAATATTTAACGAGTTACCGGGTTGAGAGACTAACTCGCTCAGACTTGCACAGTCTCCCTCTTCTGTTCCAGGCATTGTCGTCCTAATGGGTCACACTTTGTTACAACAGCAACACAGTGAGGAGGAGGAGGAGGAGGAGGAGGAGGAGGAGGTTTGGAAAACATGCAGCTTAGAGTCCTGGATGAAGTAAAAATACTTTCAGTTAGATAGTAAAGCGTGAAATAGGTCTGTTTATCCCATCATTCAATAGCATTAAATAGCATTGTTATTAGACTGTAGAGGGCCACAGGTAATGAGTGTCCTAATTATGTTTTCCATTAATCATTTAGTCTATTAAATGTCAAATAATAGTGAAATTCATCCTTCAGTCGTCTTGAAATTCAGTATTCTGGGATATTACCAGAGAATGCTTACAATTCAGAAGCGGGAAACGGAAAGTGTTTTGCCTTTTTCTCTAATTGTTTGCTTGAAAAATGAGAAATGATGAAGCGATTTATGAAAATATCTTTTTGATGTTAATTGGTCTCTACTGTGGTGATGTAAGTGGAGAGTTGAAACGGTTCGACGACTGATCTGTTTGTCAGTCGACAGAAAAATATTTGACAATTTCTTCTATAAAAAATTTCATAATTTAAGTCATTTGTTAAATATAAAATGCCACACACACGTTCTCTGTTTCAGCTGCTCAGTTTGTTGGATTTTGTGGTTTTCTTTGTCTTTTGTCTCTTTGACCAAAACGAGTAGTTTGAAAACGACATCCTGGGCTTTTTGGGGAGTTGTGATAGGAATCTGTCACTATTCTTTGACATTTTATAACAACTATACAACTAAACACTAAAAGATGAATATTAGCTGCATAGATTTTCATTATGTTTAAAAGCTCACTTGTAAAACAGAATTCGTGCACTATTTCAAAATGTATCCACCATTGCAGTATTTATGTGGAAGATATTTTCTATGTTTAGTCAGATAAATCAAAAACATGTTTTATATTTCGTGAGATTCAGTCAGAGCATGTTGAGCTAATCGCATAAATCCAGTGAAATCCAGTGACTGTAGCTTCTTATAATTAGCCTGGTGGACTTTCTGTATCCAAAACAAACCGTTGCAGCAGAGGAAGTTTCCTGGCAGAGTGGGAAGCCCGACACTGTGTATGTGTGTTCCACAGCAAATGTCGAGGCCTTCATTGAATGGCGATATGTTGGATCACTGCTTCATAACATCAGTTTCATTTATTCACACCAAACAGCTGGGGGTGGTTGCTATATTGCATTAATGTGTCAGGTGAAGCTGTTGCCAATATGCACTGAGCCCTCTAGTGGTAGAACGGTGTACTATGATGAAAGTGGATCATAAAGGACTGAGGGAGGAACTGTTGTGACTTGTTTTGATTTGAAGTAGTTCAATAATGCAATTCATGTTGTTTAATTGTTTCAAACAGTTTATAAAATAAATGTTAAAACATACCTTATTGACATTATTTACAGTAAATATGTGCGAGGAGAATAAATGAGAAACCTGCTAATGATAATAATTCAATATGACGTTTGGAGATGCTTTTATTTTGAAAGGGCATAGAAGAATCCCATCCCATTATCTGAAACTTCCCCTACACAACAAGGAGTCAGAAAGTCAGCTTTGATCTCAGAGGTTCAGAGGAGCCCAACTCGTCTTCCCATGATCCTAATCCCCGAGTTATTTCCCCCCCCCCCCCCTGTTTTAAAAGGAGAAAAAGTTAAATTACACCCCTGACGACTTCAAACAGGTTAGAGAAGGTTCAAACTCTCTGGTGTTGTGTGTCCCAGCATCCACACCGTCTCCTCTGTCCTCAGTCGTATATCTGCGTCTTGTGGCAGGTGGAAGGACGTCTTATCTAAATCGAAGCAGCTTTGCAGGAACCAGCTTCCTCCCATCTGATATTCTCATTAGTGTCAAAAAGCTTGACGACTGTTCCGGTGTTGTGGTTTGAGTTAGTCACAGGGTCTCGTAACAACGAAGGGGACCAGTTGCTGTCCCGTCTGACCGTCTCTGTCATGGTGTGAGAGGCCCTGCAGCTTCTCAAAAGGTGCACAAAGACTGTAGATACTGTTTTAGTATAATTTAAAAAAGCTTTAATATACAAAACAAACAACGCCACCTCAGAGTTCAAGTGTTTAGCTCCACGCAGTCTGATTGATGTGTCGCATGCAAACAGCTGCGTGTGCATCTGGAACTCATCTGCATAATACCCATAAGACATTTCTCTGTTGACTGACACCACAGGCTGATCAATCCTGCCGCGGTGACAGTTTTAGTTATTCCCTCAGAGTTAGATTACGCTCTGCTGCATTTTTCTGCGATACACACGCTATACGCCACCAATTTAAACATCACCATACTGTCCAAACGCTCACATCACAGAAAGAAGTTGACATGTACCAGCTTTTGATTTTAAACATGCAATTAGCAGGATGACTCAATAAGCCTGCTTTGTGATACTGACCCCACATTTGCTTTGGCGACCTGAAAACTTTTTTGTCCTTAAAAGGAAATAATTATTAGTTTTTTGTACATTAGTAGGTTAAAACCATAGACTGTATATAACAAACCAAAAATGTTTATTTCGTGAACTGAAAACACACTATGAAAGGGTTAAAACACGGGCAACGCTCAGAACAGACAACGCCGTGGTTGCGACCTGTCAATCACCGTGTAGCCCCGCCCCTAAAGCATACCCTGCTTTATGGTCTATTTGACTCTAAATGGACCATAATCTACTAAATGAACATCATGATGTATTGAAGAAGACTTGAAACTAGAGATTGAGACCATAAACTCATGTTTACAATGTTTACTGAGGGAATAAATCAAGAGAGAAGTGGAGTCATTTTCGACGTCTATACAACCAGAGGAGTCGCCCCCCAAAATGTCATGGCAATCCATCTAATAGTTGTTGATATATCAGTCTGATATTTTTGTCTGTTGGTGGCAGCAGACCAACCGACCAACATATCCCTCACTAGAGCCACCAGAACTACAAGGTGTCTTCATTATTCATTCATCTGTCTCTAAAATGTGAGAAAACAGTAAAGAAAAGAAAAGCCTATCATACATTCCCACAGCCCAAGATAGTTTGACAGTCCTAAAGCCAAAGATATTCAATTTACAGTCGGGCTTTCTGGTCATGACCAAACAAACATATCACATGAGCCTTCCTAAAAAACAAAACACAATATTTCCCTTCAGTCCTTTGGCCTGCTTTCACATACAAATCTACCACAATCTGACACATGCCTCCAACTATCAAATCACTTGCTGTTTTCCTTCCAGCTGGGACCCTCTGAATCACTGTCTCCAGAGTAAATTTAGACTCGTTTGACAAAGCGACACGACGATGGAAACAGTTTCCTTCAGCTGTTGGTGTCGACTTTGAACACTTAACTTGTGCGTCTCGCTCTCCGTCTCATCCGGCGTTACGCTGCTTTTCGTAAAACGTGACCTGAAAGTGACTCAGATCTCATTGAGCGCTCGGCAGGAAAAACTGTACTCAAATCTTTTTTCATGTTCGTCTCTGTTCTCAATATAGAGCTCCAGTGTGAGGTTATATATATGGTAGCTGAGGCTGTTTCATCAGGAAGCCCGTCACTGCGGATGCCATAATCTGACTGAAACGTCTTCAGATAGCCGTTTTAAACGCAAAGAGCAAGAGACAAGAAGGCGTATTTTTAAATACAGGCCAGGTGATAAAAGGTAAATATAGATTTAACTCAAACGCAGTGCAGATTTCACGGTCGAGGATTGTTTGCGAGCCTCAGTTTGACCGTGGGCTGCAGCTGTTTGTCGGAAGTTGGCAGCATCTGGCTGTGCTGATGGGTGGGGTGCGGCGGTGGGGGAGTCGGGTGCACTGACAAGACAAATACTTTGAGCTGAGCGGGTCAGGCAGGGTCAGAGTAAGGACAGGACTGTAATTTGGGTTGAACGGACGTTTGTTTTGGGTAAAAACAAATGGAGATAAATTAAACACAGTGAGAAAAGCTAAAGCTAAGGTTATGATGATACACGAGTCGCAGCGTGTTTTTGAGTCTAATAACCATCAACCACTTTGGGGAGATGGATTTTCCTGCAGAGCAGCGACGCTCTGCTCACAAGCTGAACATTTAGTCCTTGCGTCCTGACGTTTTCAGCCCCTGCTGATGGATTTGCAGCCGGGGACCCCTTCATATTGCTGCGTTCAAGGAAACTGTGTTTGGTAACCGTTTTGTCTTTGATTTGTGACGCCGTACCTCGCCGGTTGTGACGCTTGTTGGCAGCCAACGCTCACACATTCAATGTCAGAGGCCCCGAGCAACCTTGAGATTTCAAAACAAGTTTTCAGGTTTAGAGAACGTTCCCAAGAACCGTCCCTGTTTGCAACTCCATGGATTAAACAACTTTTAAGAGGTTGGTTCACCCAAATAACGACATAAGAAACTTTTCCTCACTCACCTCTTTGTGGTATCGAGCCACGCAGATAGTTTTTGGTTTTATTTGCCGAGTTTTGTCGTCTTAGATTCTTCCTAAAATATGTAGGATGTACCTGGAGGAGATCAGAAGTTGCAAACAAACTAATTAACAAACTAATTAAAGGAGACATTCAAATCTCACTTTTTTACAATAATGGGACCTTTCATTTAAAATGGACACACCATTTTGCTTTTAATAAATTCTGTGTCTCCTGCGACCTGAACATTTCAGAAGGCCATATTAAGGCCAATTTAAAAAAGATTTCAATTAATTGTGCAGCCCGAGCATAAATGTATTTGTGCAAGTCAGAGAGTGTGCAGGAGTTTGTTTAGGAGTTTTGTAAACCTCCTCCCTGTGGATTATTCACAGTTCTGGTTTACTTTCTTGCATAGTTTTACCAGGAAACGCTTCTTTAAAAGACACAAGGTCTTTACTGTTGTTAGCCTCAGTTAATACACATCCTTCCTTCTTTTAGGCCTTGAACTCATCGCCGGCATTGGAAGTTGTCCGGTCCTATTGTCATCTCCAGCTCTGGTGGACTTCTTTGTCATTAGTGTGAAGGACGTGGGAAGGAAGGGGTTACTCATCGGGTTTTACTCATTTATTTGACAATAACCTTGACTTTAGGAGGAGCGACAAAGGAAGAAACGCTAAATGAGAATCTGGCTCCTTTTATTGGACTTGAATGGGAACACTCGACTGTTTATGTTGTGCCATCAGATCCCGTTATAAATCTGCATGATAATGATGTTCGCCAACTTCGTGTGACAACAGGCTCTCATTAAGAGAGATGTAAGAGGACAAGGACTTGACATGTTATGTCACATGAATCAGGGCCTCATTAGAGCCACAATTATACAGAATTGCATCGAGTGGGGAGCAGTGCTCAATCTCATTTTAGTGATCTGAACACATTAATGTTGAGTGGGATTATGTAAAAGTGTCGGATCCAGATACATATTTATTTAGTTGTAGTTGTTTTTAACCCTTAGAGACCCACATAGACCCAATTGTGTCTATTTATTTTAGGAGGAGAACATAGGTCAACAGTAGATGCCACATAGAAGAGGAAGCTGGGAACCTGAAGATTGATTTGAGTCACAAATCAGAAAAATTTGTGACTCAAAAAATAAATTGTGAACGTGTAAAAAGGTTTGGAACATTATGATGGAAGTACTATATGATGGCCATTCCCATTTTTGGGGGTTGATACCATTTGTTAGACAGATTCTGTGCTTAACTACCACTCGAGGATTGATCAAAAATGATCAAAAATCCCTCATAAATACAGAATTAAGACACCAAGATCTTGTGAGACCCCATAGAAATAATCCAAGCTGTGATTTGGTATTTAAAACTTTTAACATTTCCAGATTTCTGCAAGAATTACATTTTTTGGGATGGATAGCACCCTGCTCAGAACCCCCTTATTGAAAATATAGCCAGGAAAGCCATACATCCTTTGAATGTCCTAGGTCTCTAGTTTGTGGTTGTAGAGTTTCACGAGGCTGTGATTATCCGAGAGGTCACAACAGGTCATTTTATACAGCGATGACACGTTTTAAATATGGTCTCAGTATGTGAAATGGCTACTATGGGGACTAACATCATCACACAATGAATACAAATGAGCTCATTGGATTACTAGCTAGCTAGCTAGCTGACACTTGCTAGCTGACAGCTAACTTGTTGCTATCTTGCTAATTCCTTCATGCTCTGATGCTACACTGGTTACAGAAAACGAGCTGAACAGCGGACTGGCGGGTCTAACAGTCCCTCCGACTCACTCCCCGTCGCTAAAGAGAAGGACAAGCTAACTGGCTAACTAGCCAGCCATCCGTCTCGGCAAGCTGCGACATCACTTGACGGCCCCATTGACGTGCATTGTCATCATAACACCTAACAACAATCACCATTTTCTTTTGTACTAGTCAAATGATAACAAAAAACAGTTCCATGTTTGATCTACTTATCCGGCTGTGAAGGAGACTTTCCTGCAGTCGGAAGGTCAGATATTTGATGGTTCGACGTAGACGCTTATGCCGTCTTAACGTCGCACACAGACACATATTCACCTTTTAGTGCGAAGTAGTTATAACTAAATGCTCCAGTTCAGCCTCAATGAGCTGATCTGAGACACCCCACAGGGTTTGTGTCACTTGAAATGTCTTTTTAAACGCACAATGAAAAGTTTTGGAGAAAATGTCTTTTCACATTTTATCATTGTGTCTCTCTGGTTGAAATGCAGATTCAGCGGTTTCCCTTTTTTTTTGGTTGGTTGTACATTTTTGCATGCTTCTGTGTACACGCAGCACTTACTGAAAAAGAGACCATCTGGTATATTGTCACCTAGATTTACCCGACGGATCAATCACCTTAAGTCAGAAAGAGTGGGCGGCATGTGGCGTTTGAGAAGCTGTTTGCTGTTCACATCCTGTTTGATTGATTGATTGGGTTCTTTACGGGTTTGATTAAAACCTTTTTTACTTGAAACTCAATGATTAATAGAAGACACGTGATTTTTAAAGGCCGGTATAGTAACGATGTTTTGGAGCAGAAAAAGCAGAAAGAAGATTAATCAGCCAATAACCCTGATGAATCTGGAGCTGATCATCAAACTCAAAGTGATTGATAGGCTACCTGAATACATCTAGAACTAAACATCAAACAGAATATCTACATGGAGAGCAACATTCATTATTTGAAGGAGGAAAGTGAATTACCCGTTTATCATGGCGAATACGTCGAAGTTTATGACGAGCTTTACTTCTGCAGACCCTGTTTTTAATAAAGTTGTTGTCAATCCAAATTTAATCATAAGTAAGAGAATATCCTGAAGTGTGATTTGGTGGATTACGTTGTCGGAATATGTTCTATTTATTTACAATGGGCGATGCGCTGTTCTCTTAACCACTCTTAACCTATGAAGGTTTGCAGCATCATGATCTTATCTCAGCTGTCAGTCTGCTGTGTCCTATCTCTGCTCTCAGACACTTTAGATAAAGACTTAAGACGTGTTCCTCGCTGTAAGTGAGTCATTCTGCACTCTTCTTACTTCAACTCTCAGCATTGTTGCCTCACTTTCTGGTTCTGTTTTTTTCTTTAGCATATTAGCTAAATCCTCTAACAAACTAACTGAGGAAATTCACATGACAGATGCATTTAATGAGCCTTCCTGTGGGGGTCAGCTCTGCACACAGCTCTGCATATCTGATGGTTAGCCCCTCGGTTAGAACGGCTATTATTGTAAAAGTAAAGTAAAAGTTTCATATATTATGTTAATTAATATTAGCTTTAACAGACAAGTCAGATATATTGGTCACTGGTTGTCCCGTCCAAGCGACAAACCTCCGATACTGAAGAATGAATCCAATGCTGAAGTGCCTTAAACTTGCATTCTTCTGAATGGCCATTAGGGGGCGACTCCTCTGGTTGCAAAAAGAAGTCTGATTGTGTAGAAGTCTATGAGATTTATTACCTCGGTAAACAAAATTAACGTAAGTAGTTTCTTCGTTAATAAAGGTTTAAAATGAGTATCAAAGTTGCTCAAATAAGTACGCAAGTTACGTCACAAATAAATAAACGTTGACTTCTCGATTCCAATGGGGAACAAAACACTCTGTATTGGTTGGACCCATCCACCGCCACTCCCGCCTGTCCTGTGTGGACGTTTGCGGCCTTTTTTACATTTTTTTTGTTCGTGATTACGTTGACAGCATACGCAGCAATGATTTTGTGGGATATATACATATTACAGCACATTAGTTTTCATAGGTACAGCTACTAACGCTCGATCAGAACGGCCTGACTTGATACTTTATTCTGGTAGGGTAGGAGCACGGGTAGCTAGCCGACAGACCAACGCTATTCTGTCATAAAGTGGCTCGTCACGTCGACGACTACTGATCCGGGTCTTGAAGGGTTGTCCCACTTCAACCCTTGTAAGGGTCAAAATAAGAAATGGGACTGACTCTTCCCTTCATGTTGTTTGTGCCCCTTCAATTACAACCCTCAAGGTACAAACTAGCGCTCATTACACTCGATGGAAAGGCTTCCCCTTTTTTTCCACTCCTTCATCCAGATGCAAACGCGCTGTAACTCAAGCCTAATGTGGTAATTTCTTGTCTTGTTTTTTTTTATTGTGAGTTTCATCATATTAGCCGGCTGGTGATGACACACTCGTCCCTGTGGTGTGATGTGCTCCAGTCTGCTGCTGCAGCCGAGGGAGGGAGGGGAAGGAGGGAGGAAAGGGAAGGGAAGGATGGCGACGTGTATCTCATCTCCGTCTCATTGCCCGTGGTCATCGGCTCCTGTGAAAGAGGGGGACTTTAATCACAGAGGGGCCCTTTGTGTGTGACGGCCAGGCAGGCAATGACATTTAACAGAGGCAGCCAGTTAGAACTGATGGCATGCTCACATACCAACTGAAGCTTGATGCTTTCCATCAGCGACAGGGAGGAAGCGGTGTTTTTACACGTGTGGCCCACGGGAGGGGAAAAAAAACCCGATACAATGGACGCATTAAAATAGCTGCATTGTGTGCATTTTTCTTTACAAACACGGCACGAAGAAGTGATTTTCCTTTTTACTCTAAAAGTGAACCCAGGGGATAATAATAGAGATCCTGCCATCTGGAGTCTGTTGAAATTGGTATTCCAGTATTTGACAGGAATAGTTTCCGTGTTTAGTCTGTGTTCAAATATATTTACGCCCAGAATTTATATGCAGTATCTGTGTTTATCTGAGACGGAGCCCACATGGTTTAAGATTGACCCTCCTCTCAACCTTCTTCCCTCAAGCTTCTACTTGTTCTTTTTAGTCTTTACAAGCGCACTAACCTTTCTCTCTCTCCTCCCTGCCTCCCTTTTTCTTTTTTTTCTTCCTCCATCCTTCGGCCTACTCAGCTACTAACACAGAGCAGAGGGAGCGGTCGGCCTGGGTTCCTCTGGTTATATTTAGCAACGAACAGATGCAGCGCACTGGAGCGGAACACACCGCCTCTGCTCGCCTCGGTGTGTGTGTGTATGTGTGTGTGTATGTATGTGTGTGTGACTCCTCCTTCATACCAGTTCTCCCATCATGCACTGCTGACTCTGACTCAGCAGCACTGCACTGGAGAACTGGATCAGAACTGGCCCTCCTGCCTCCTCACATGAACCATCCATACGTTTCTGTATAAAACCAGAGGGTCCATTATGACGGGAGCAACCCGACTCTTTATAATATATGCTTAGAGCTGCAATTAACGATTATTCTTATTAATCGTTTGATCTAAGGAATGTTAGAACATAGTAGCTCCTCCGGGAGCGACCGGCCCATCGTGGACAGACATAGACCCGTCTTCACTGCCGCCTTCGACCTGCAGTCTGAAGCTCTGGCGGGACGAGGGGAGAGCTCAGCTCCAACACTGACACCACGCTGCTGGAGACCCAGGCCGTATTGCCGGGCCCGCTGGAGGTAATGGAGGCCCGGAAGAACCAGAACCAGGACTGCACCGAGCAGACTGTCGGACCCCGCTGTAGTAAAACAAGAGGTTTTCTGAAGGGACTCTGGTGCTCGGAAACACTACCTCTTTTGTCCACAGGGACAATAATACTATAATAGAACAAATGCTCATGACTGTTGCACCTCGTGGACAGAAGCATGGCCACTTAACAGAGATGTCACGGGGCACTGACACACCCTGGACACACCAGTTTGGTTTTGAATCTCTGTAACAGGATACTGAGATTAACTTACAATATTTGCTGCCTGGAAACCAGATAAAAAGCTGTGATACCCTTTGGGATACGGTTAACACACATTTAAAGAACATGCACTTTGTGCGTCTGTTGATACAATTAGGAATTCAGTCCGAAAAGGTTATAAAAAGAATACAGATGCGAAATATGATGATATTATTTGGTTTGTCGCTGAACACTGCTATGGTCTGGGAGTAACATGACAGCAGGTCTGGGTGTGGCTGCATGTGGAGGTAATTATAGACGGAGAAGACAGAGGACCGGTCCAGAGCTTTACGGCCACGCTGATTGCAGGGCTCATAAAAGGCCGCATGTAAGACGGCGTGGTCCAAACAAAACACTTCAGTATCCGTGTGAGAGCAGAAGAGAGACGGTGTGTGTGTGTGGTTAATTGACATGAGAACAAAATAAGTGTGTCCCATGTTTCATGTCACTATCATCATGTATCTTCTGTACCAGCTGCCATTAGCTCTCAGCTGTAATGGCCGTGCAATAGCTGGAGATTGCAGCTACTTTATCACACCAAGAGAGCCGAGAGAGTGAAACCCATCACCGAGAGCATACTTGATTAGTTTTGTCCGTTGCATCTCTCCCGACGTTCCCCTCTCCCCTCCTTGTATAATGTAGAGTTAAAGGCTCTCATCTGTAACTGGAGAGTCCAGTGTTGACTGACGGGATGTCCTGAGACCCACAGGAAGCCGCCGAAACAATGGAATTTACTGTTTAAGAACCAGCATTTCCAGTTCCTACTCTGCGGCCATTATTTGGAATCGGCCCGGAGGAAATACAATATTATTTGTCCTCTGGAGGAAATGCCTTCTCTCAGCGAGGCCCTGGGATGGCCTGGGACGACGACAAAGAGGGCAATTTAAAGATTTGGAGGATGGCTTCATAGAAATAAGACTGTAATGGACAATCAGAGTGTGATTTTGAGTCTGTAATTGCGTTTAGTTTGTCGCTCCTCTTGCGCCACAGCAGATAGAAGGACGCAGACAGAGTGGAGCCGTCTTAATCAAAATGTGATAACAGACAACAGGCTTGTGAAATTGACCACTGCTTCTGAGAGCTCTCTCTGTGGATGTTCTGTCTGCTTAGTTATAGTGGTAGAGGAGCAGTTTGGACATTTTTGGGAATAACATTTATTTTTCATAATTTTAAGGCTCCACTGGTTACAGAAAATGAGCCAAACAGCGGCTACATATTGAACAAAACAAAGCACATAAGTCCATTTCTCAAAATGTTGAACTATTTCTTCAAAGCTGAAGTCTGTAGAGACTAACACCTGGTTGTTTCATGGCCGAACACCTAGACAGGGTCACCACAGCCCCACACCCTCTGGTGGGGGTCGAGCTTGGGAGGGCGTCTTGTCTCGCACCGTAATCCTCTCTGTCATCACTACAGGTGGTGTTTCATTAGGTCGGACTGTGTGTGTGTGTGTGTGTGTGTGTGTGTGTGTGTGTGTGTATGTGTGTGTGTGTGTGTGTCCCAATTGTCTGCTCTCCTCTACACTTAAGGGCAACCTGCATGTCATTTAACACCTAATCTGTGCCAGCAGCAACTTCCAGGGGGGAGAGAAAACACACGAGCTCCTTGTCAACGTGTGTGTGTGTGTGTGTGTGTGTGTGTGTGTGTGTGTGTGTGTGTGTGTGTGTGTGTGTGTGTGTGTGTGCTGCACTGACACACATATTATTATTATTATTACTGTACTGTAGTTTCCCTCTCTTGCATCAGTTAACTCAAGAACTGGGTGATTTTTCTTTGGTGATGGAATCTGTTTTAGCCGTTAAACTAGAGTTTGTCTTCTGTCTCGATATAAAGGTAATTTCACATCACGATAATGATACATATCACAATATAGCATGTCTGGTGAATCATGATAAATCCTATTATTGTATACTTCTGAATTAAATACCTGACACATTTGAAATAAACCGTATTTCTGATACATTTTAGGTTGTATGTGCTTGTTATTAGAAATTTAGATGACAAAATAGTTTGTCATGATATCTCATGATATAGTAGGCATGGGACTATATGTTGATTTCATGTCACGATCATCCTGGCCAAGATAATCTTGTTTAGATATTATCCCGATAATCATCAAAAGATGCTTTGAACTCTCAAAATGGCACTAAAACATGCTGACATCAATGAACTCTACATTTAAGGCGAACAATCTTCTTTTCGTGAATAATCCTCAAACATAAGGTCCCTCTGCCTAAATAATGGGTGAATACATTTAGACATTTCCCTCTGCAATCTGAAGAGAAAGTAAAAGTTAGTTATGATGATTATGATTATGATGTTATATGATTACATCGAGTAACTGTTTTCATAACTCATTTAGCTGAACTCCAGCACATTAACATTAATAATCACATCTCTGAAGTCACACGTGTGGGTCTTGTGCCTCGTACAGTTGGGATCCACCACTGGGGGGCAGCAGCCCATAATAACCTCGACAGTGGCTCATCTCGGTCCGCCGGCCGGTCGGCCCTGGGTTGCCGTGGCAACGGTGTCTGTGTGAGGCTGACTTTCAGTGTTGAGGCTCGGGAGACACAGAGGGCAGTGTTGAGCTGGAGGACGGAGGATGAATCCCAATCAGCAGCTGAACAGAGCCTCACACACACACACGGAGTTAATATTCACTCTCTAGCTGCTGATTTAATACGTACAAATGATCAAAAACACCACGCCTGCCGTGTGGATGTGTAGCCCTGTGTTGTGAAACGGTGAACAACCTGCCGTGTGATTGACAGGTAGTAGCGGTGACTTGTAGTGACGACAGCTGTTCTGTGGCACTACAGGCTGCAGCTGCTTGGCAGACTTCTGCTGATGTTTTAAGCGTCCACGACCATATGTTTGTGTCCCTGCTGCTGTCTGCCCCGCTATGTTTTAATGTTTTAATGCACGACTTTGTGTGGAATCCTCTCCAAATAGCACTTATTTTTTCTTATCTCGTGTGGCGTGAGATGAAAAAAAAAGCATCCAAACCTTTTGAAAAAGAGTCTCAGATTAAGATTGTGTATCTTTAAAACGTTGTTTTCATGTGCACAGAAATATATGCAGACGTGTGAATCGATATCTCCTCGGATGAGAACCTGCACACACACACACACACACACACACATTCCCCAAAATGAGACAGGGATGCAACTAGATTTAAAGGAACAGTGTGCAGCATTTAAGGGGCGTTTATTGGCAGAAATTGAGTACAATATTATTAAGTATGTATTCTTTAGTGTGTAACCACCTCGTTACCTTTAGAATGAGTCAAACTCTTACTGAAGAACAGGTTACTATTGATTTCTAAACATGTTGGCAGTATGTTCCTGGTACCCTGCGTAACGTTAGTCTATATCCATTTTTAGGGTCAAAATATAGTTATGTGCTTTAAAGGAATTGTGTGTGTTTTATTTCCCATAATGCATTGAGATAGCCAGTTTAAAGAGCTAATCAATGTGGTTACTGTAAGCTAATAGATAATACAGTTCATGCTTTGAATTACATAGTTTGTATAGAAAATGACACAAAGAATACACAAACATAACAGAGTAACAGAATCAAATCACAAAACGCCGAAAACCCCACTGGGCTTATTTAAAGCCTTCCAGCCATATGATATTAAAATGTAGTGTTATTACAACCATAAGAGACTTGGACTCCAAGTCAAAGACTTGAAACTTTGCAAAAAATAAAAAAGCATTTCCGCCCGATGCCACCAAATCCACCACACTGCACCTTTAAGGTTATGTAACGCTGACTGGAGGATGTGTATAATCCACTCTTATTTGGGTTAAACCCGTCTCTCTGTCTCACTCTCTGTCTATCTGTAAAACGACAGGAGGGCCTCACACACCCTCACACGTCTCTGCTCCGCCTCATCCCCGGTTGAAAAGGCACCGATCACTGCCGCACACACACACACGCAGTGTTTCTACCGGCAAACATCTTCAGCTCCCGGTGAAACATCTCGCAGCGCGCCAACGTCTCTGCTGCTTCAGATTATCCCTGATGGAGTGATTTCATTGTTATGGAGAATCAAGAATATCCCCCTCCCAGCTCGCAAATGATCCATCTTATCATGCGGAGGCAGACTGGTTGTTAGTTGTGTTCAGTGTTTTCACTGGCGGAAAGAATAACGCTGCGTCTGTCAGGGCTGCAGCCGGATTTTAGTTTCTCAGCTTTTGGTCTATAAAATGGCAGAAAATCATGAAAAAAACGACCGTTTCCCAGAGGCCAAGATGACGTATTTAAAAAGGTTGTTCTGTCTGACCTGCAGTCCAAAACCAAAAGACATAGAAAGCTATGAAAACGTGCAAATATTCACATTTTAGTCGCTGGAAATTGTGAATTTGTGGCACTTTTGCTTAAAAAAACCCTGTCTAATCGGCTAATTGTTTCAACTATAACATTGTGGCTTTGAGGAGGAAAAAACCGAGTAGTGATTGTTGTTTTATTATAAATAGACTATTTACTTGAAAGACTTACACTGTGGTTGAATATATTGATGTGTGGAGTCTCTATTGTATTTCTATCAAATCTGTAGCTGTACTAACGGGTATAATCCCTTACTATAAGAGCATTTTATGAAGATATCTGCACGGTTCAGACTGTATTCAGGAGAAACAGACAGCGGATTAGCGGACTCAGTGTGTTTCCCAGAATCGTCTTATTCTATACGAGACAAGGATCTCCGCTCAGTCCTCTTCATGCTGAATTGTTTTGTTCCAAATCCGAGGAACACTGGTGTGGTTGTGGGGATAATATCTCCTGTTTTCTCACCACATCTGGTGGTTTTTTCCAAAGCTTTGTTTTTCCTTTTGTTACATGCTGCTGGGAAAACACTCTAAATGGGTCAAGAAAAAAAAAAAGCTATTGTCTTATTCCAAAATCTCAAATACCATGTAATACTTCTCTAAAGCTGCACTCAAAAATTGGAGCACATTCCGAGGCCGGAAAACATCAAACTGTGACACCGCTGAGATGTTTCACATCAATCCAACAGTCTGCTATCTGAGAGGAACTCATTTTGTGCTTTCATTTTTCCAATTTGACATCTACAGCACCATAAAATCTGGTTATTTGTTCAGCGAAACAGCATTTTTGTGACAAGAAATCTGGGGAGAAACTAAGCAAACGAACTGCAACACACACACACACACACACACACACACACACAGTGGTGTGATTGTAATCTCTGATCCACACGGCTTTAATCCTCATAAATATTGAATATTTGATGACTTTCTCATTGATGGAGCATGACACCTGGGCGGCCCGCCCTCTGCTAGCAAGGAGGGGGGTTATTGTCCCTGACAGCGGCCCTTATCTCGGGGAAAAGCATCTGAGCCAGCAAAACTGACACGACGCTGAATGCAAAACACTAATGTATGTGTGGCGTATTTCATCATTTAAACGAAGAGCTGTTTATATAAATCAGATCACCACGGACGAGGAAGTGGAGCAGTAGAGGATGGGTTGAAGGAAACGCTTGTGTTAAGTGTGTGTGTGTGTGTGTGTGTGTGTGTGTGTGTGTGTGTGTGTGTGTGTGTGTGTGTGTGTGTGTGTGTGTGTGTGTGTGTGTGTGTGTGTGTGTGTGTGTGTGTGTGTTTTCCTTTTACAATCTGACTGCTGCTTGCCTAGCAGGGACCGTAATGATGGTCGTCAGCACTGGCTGGTTGCTAGGTAACAATTACCTGACTGCTTTGCTTGCACTGAATTACACAGTGGTGTGTGTGTGTGTGTGTGTGTGCGGAGGAACGGAAAAATACAGCAAGGTAGACTACCGACCAGGGTCTCTACTTCTGGGTAGAAAATACAAAGAGCAGAATCATATTCGTGGCTATGCTAATGTTAGCGTAGCTGTGTTGATGAATGTGATTCACACCTTAAATGTGATTATTAGTATTGTTATCAACAATTTCTGCGTGACAAATGTCTCAGGAAGCATTTAGCTGTGGTTCTCTGTGGATTTAATATTTGATCATCATCTTTGTAGTTTTAGATGCCCGTGTGCTGCTCTCTGTGCTCCACATTATCAGTGCTGCATGCTTCAGTCAGTATTTATAGTGATGTCCATGGGGGGGGGGGATGTGATGTTGACAGATGATGATGTCACCACAGGGCCACACCTCGGGGGCCGATGACGGATGCCGCTCTGCTTTAAGACCCTTTTTTTTCACTTTTCTCAGCTGCCACGTGGACGCGTCTGAGCCGCCTGTCCTTGTCCCTGACTCCCGGTGTCTCACGAGCAGCACTTCCTCTCAGGCGGCGAGCACTTCCTGCCTCCTTCCTGCATGGTTTAGTGTGATTCTCCCTCCTGATTCCCGAAACCTCGACCACAGCGCTGACGCTAACATGGGAGGGCAGTCCAACACTCTATTGATCCAACCTCAAAGGAATAATTTGACATTCAGGGGATATATGCTCATTTGCTTTCTTGCAGAGCGATAGATGGGATGATTGATACCACCATCTTATCTGTACAGTGAATATGAAGCTGAAGCCTTAAGCTTAGCTTAGCTTAAGGACTGTTGGGAGTCGTTCACATGAGACAAATCCACGACGAAAAAGTAGGCCAAAACCAGGCGACCTTTGGTTCTGAAAAGTGAAGCCAAAGCTGAAGTGTCTTAAAGCTGCATTCTCCCTAATGTCCATCAGGGGGCGACTCCTCTGGTTGTATAGAAGTCTATGAGAAAATGACGCTACTTCTCTCTTGATTTATTACCTCAGTAAACATTGTAAACATGAGTTTATGGTCTCAATCTCTAGTTTCAAGTCTTCTTCAATACAGCATGATGTTCATTTAGTAAATGATGGTCCATTTAGAGTCAAACAGACCATAAAGCAGAGTATGCTTTAGGGCGGGGCTTACTGTGATTGACAGGTCTCTACCAGAGCCGTATCCGGCGTCACTACATCACTCCTCCGCATTCCAAATATGGGAACTTCTGTTCATCAGTTGTGAAAAACCTTTACTAATTCTGTGTCCCTGTATCATCTTTTAAAGTCTTTTAAAAAATAAAGTCCTGCTGTTATCTCTGCTAGCACTTACTGTTGTCTATTAGTCATTGAAGCAGATAAATATGATATTAGCAGGTTTTTGTTTGGATGTCAGCTGTAAACAACATCGTTTACATTTCCAAAAGAATGTGGTTGAGGTATGATTTATTATATTTCATATATAATAAGTGCTAGTTTAAAGACAGAAGTTCTTAAAAGTAGTTTAAATCCCCTTTGGGGGGAATCACACTGGACAGCTTAACTTCCTGCTGTGGCCTGTTCCAGGTTGAGGGGGCACAGTAGGAGGCCTCTGTTTTTTACCAAATTCTGTCCAGACGGAGACAGTGATGAAGCCCTGGGAGCGTAGGCTATGTCAGCACTGTTTACGTGACATGTAAGTGGATAAATAAGTGGGCGACGGTCCAAGGATTGATTTATAAATGGAGTTATACCCTTGTCCTCCTCTAGATCTCAACACTGTTGAGGGAGGCGTCTATAACACCATATCACTGCGTATTTTGCAAAGCCACACCCACTCTTTAGTGTTGGATTTCCTTCTCACACTAAAGCTAAAGGCGCCTTAAGTGCTGTTTCACTGTGACTTTAAACCATATTATATTTCCTATTAGTTCCAAAGTAAACTCGACCTTTCCAGTCACCACACTGACCGTCTCAAAGCACCGAGCCAAGAGAAACTCCTCCTCTGTGATCGGAGGCCGACAGGAGGCCATGGCACCTCCCCCCCCCCCCCAAGACCTGCTTGCCAGCTCTCCCAGACATGGATGATATATTTGGAGATCATTAAATGGCCCTAAATGAGACCCTGGCGTGAGAGCGAGCTCCGACCATCTGGCCCCATTGTGAGCGACCGGGGCCGTGTCCAAACTCGGCCAGCAGCATCAGCACCTCTGATTGGATGGATGCTGAGTAGGCCTGAGAAGTTCAGCCAATCGGAGACCCTTTTAATCAATTACCCAAACCGGCCTCTCTAAACCAACCGCCCTGTTACATACCGAGCATCTTTCTCGGCTATACTCATACTGTCGATATGTTATTTTTGTAGAATTTCTCACATTACCATCGAATGAAATAGATAAAAGTTTAAATCAATCATGTTTTTCCGAAACCAAACCAAGCGTCGTTTGACTCGTTGGGCTGCCCGGTGCGCGAGAAAGTGACACCAACGGTCAGTATGTGACGAGTTGGGATTATTAGTTGGTTTATTGCTAATTAGCAAATGTTCGCAAGCTAACAAACTGAACTAACATGCTAAACCTAGTTGTGTTGTTTCTGTTTTGCTGGTTGCGGATGTTTCTCGTTGTCTGGTCTCTCTTGGAAAAGAGATCTTAATTTCAATGACACAGCCTGATTCAATTAAGATTAAATACAATTAAAATAAATAGTATAGTCTATAGTCTTGCTGCATCACGTGGACTTTAAATATATGTTCGACTTTGATTGCATTCTTTAACTGCATTATATTTATGTGTAAACACAATCCTGAACAAATGTATTTATTTACTTGAGGAACTCTGTTTTTCCAAACCCACTAAGGCAGATCAACAAGGCGTGTTCTTGTAGTGTCCAGGAGCATTTGTACTTCTGAAATGTCACGGCCTGTCACGACTTTACTTTTGGTCAAACGACAGCACGTCGACAGAGAAAGAGACGAGCAGGTTTCTTGACGTGTCCGGTTTGTTTACTTGAGCTGTTTTTTTTGTCCGTCGGCTGTTTTCCAGGTCACAAGCTCAACAAGGACCTGAAGCACTACCTGAGCCTGAGGTTTCAGAAGTCCTCCCCCGACCACGAGCTGCAGAAGACCATCCGGGCCAATCTGTATCGCCACGCTGTACCTTGTGAGTAAAATATATATATATACCAGTCGTGATGATAATGCGGTGCTGGACGCTTAAACCAGGACATCTGGCTGACGACTTTAACCAGTCTTTAGCATCATTTCTTCATCTTCACCCCAATGACCCACTTTCTTTTGGCTTCTTTCTCATTTATTTCATCTCCTCTTAATCTCATCCGTCCCTTCCACTCAACCACAAATCATGCCGTTACCCTTTATTTCCCTTTCATCGTTTTAAAAAAATCCTCACCAGCTCTGAAGAGACAAAACAAATGCACATTTTCACTGTGTGTTTTGTATCACAGTCCGCGTGCGTCTTGACCGCACAAGGATCACCCTCCTCTCCTGCAGCTGTCTCGCATAACTGTGAAATATACATAAAAGTGTTTGGCTCGAGCCAAACACCCGGCACCGAGCCAGCCTCCGCAGCTGGGCTCGGTTACGTCACGGACCGGTCGGATCCGTTGGGCGACCCGGTCCGGCTCTGCTCGGTTCATTTATTATCCTACTGTCATGTTTGAGTTGTGGTGACCACAAAAGCTTGAAGCCTAAAGTGTTTTAAAAGCAGAACACTGGATGTGATTAGAGAGAGAGAGAGAGAGAGAGAGAGAGAGAGTTTCCCCCCTGAGGAATTAATTTGATTATCACACATATGCATAGACATGATTTAATCAAGAGAGGGATCATGATTACGCCTCCTCCTGTTTCTATCTCGTCTATTGCGTCGCTCCCTAATAAAATGTGGCTCCCTAGACTAGATTACTGTACTTTTTCTTCGCTTATTCACTCTCTGTCCAATCTCTGGCTGTCTGTCTGTCTCTTGCGCTCAGCCATGTGACCGGTAAATCCGCCTCTCCGCTGAGCCCCCCCCCCCCCCCCAGTGCCAGGCCTGGGATTATGATGTTCTGATATATTGAAAATATATTCCTGCCTGATGATGTGATGAACATGTTGGGCTCTCTCGATGGAAAGGCTTCCGCGCACACAGCGTTGACGTCAAAATTGAACATAGACAACATAATAAATGCTGAATATGTTGTAGGCGGTTTGGTGAGGCTGACGTAGGGTCATCAGATTGAACCGATTACATTTTTTACTCTTAATTTCACCACTTGTGTAGTACTGGATACATTTACCTCTTACAGTAATGCCTCTAAAATGTTCAGAATAAACGTTACATGCTGGATACTTTCACCTCGTCATGCCTCTAAAAGTCCTTCACATGAGACAAATCCACGGCGAAAAAGTTCTAGCTCACAATCCAAAACAGGTAGGCCAAAACCAGGGTGAAGCCAATGCTGAAGTACCTAAAACCTGCATTCTCTCTAATGTCCACCAGGGGGCGACTCCTCTGGTTGTATAGAAGTCTATGAGAAAATGACTCTACTTCTCTCTTGATTTATTACCTCAGTAAACATTGTAAACATGAGTTTATGGTCTCAATCTCTAGTTTCAAGTCTTCTTCAATACAGCATGATGTTCATTTAGTAAATGATGGTCCCATGGTATCCTTTAGGGGCGGGGCTACTTTGTGATTGGCATGTTACTACCAGGGCGTTGTCCGGTCTGGGAGTTTAACGTCGAACAACTTTCACAGTGTGTTTTCAGTTCACTGAAGTTAATTGTAAAATTTTTGGTCGCTTAAAAATGTCTTATTCAGCGTTCGGTTGTACTTGGCTCCACCCTCTCGTGTCACTTCTGGTGGCATAAAACAAAACAAAGATGGCGACGACCAAAATGCCGACCTGGAGGCTTCAAAACTGTAGTCCACAAACCGGCGTGTGACGTTCAATGACTACGGCCAAAACCTGTGATGAAAAAAATCACAACACAGCTTTATTTTAAGGGGTCAGAACCCAAAATGGGAACCACATAGGGTTGTTTGCAAGATACCGATATGATATACATTTTGCTACAACTCAACCAAAAGATCTCCCACCACTGAGGCTTTAAAGCTTACAAATGCAAACAAACGCGATTCATTCATAACAACATTTAGCTGTGGGGCAAGTAGCTGCATGAACAATATGAATATAGACTACTTGAAATCCTGCCGATTCTCACACACTACTGAGACTACGGGTTTGGAGAAATACTGTATAAATATGTACAAGCAATTGACCCTTCGCTAAGTCCCGCCCCCCTCGAAACTGGCCAATGAAAACGTTGGTTCATATTTTTCTTCTTGTCAATAAATTCCATGAAAAGACCAAAACAAACACGTTCCTACTGAAGACACGAATATAAAAGTCACAAAGGAGTTGAAAGTGTTTGTCAGGGACTATTTTCAGAAATGAATTTGGAGTTTTATTACGTATTTACAGCAGAATGGTGAATGTGGGATTGACTTAAAATAAACTACGGCGCCCACGTACATGTTGATAAAGGGAAGGTTCATCCGGTGAAACAGGGTGGCCCACCGATGTGGTTCTGTTTTTTAAACAATGATCTATGGCGCAGGGGAATAGGACATATCAGGCTTTGGCTACGATAATAAGTATGTTAAAAAAGCCTTTTTGTGGAGTTTGTTGACAATAACAACTATGAGACTCATCCTGCTTAATATTCACTTTCAAGTGGCGATAAACGTGAGTGCGTTGGGCAAAACCGGGGTCACAACACTGAAATGTTTATACTGTTTACCCCTCCTCTCTCTGTCTCTCTTTCTGTCTTCCTGTCCCTCCCTCCCTCCCTCCCTCTCTTTCTTGTTGACCTACTATCGCTGCCACCTCCTGTTTATTGTCTCTCTCTCTCACACACATGCAAATGTTGTTCTTGGCATGACGAGGCAGAAAGACCAAAAGCAGTCAAATAAAAGCCACACTTCTCGGCCCTCTGTTTCCTTTGTCTCTCTGCCTCCCTCGCGCCTCCTCCCCCCTTCTCTCCCTAACACATGTGTTGCTCCCTCTTGCTTGACTCGAACAGGTGCCTTTCCCTCCACCACTGGTCGAGGTGTTTTTTTGTCCTCTCTCTCTCTCTGTGTGTGTGAATGTGTGTTTATAGGACCCTTCCTCCCCCTCTCTCCTCCCCTCTGTCAACCCATTCTCCTCCCCTCTCTCCTTCATTGCTCCGCTGCTACAGATGGCCATTGTTATCATGTGCGGCAAATGTCACTATTGATAGAGAAGTCTCTCTCTCTCTCTCTCTCTCTCTCTCGTGGGATTCGCTTCCTTCCTCACGTCTACAGCTGCTGCTTCGAAGGGGACGAGGGGTTATCTTCGGCGTTATCCCAGCGTTCGTAGCCACGGGGCGAACCAATCCTCCCTCCCTCCCTCCCCCCACCTGATCTCTCCCTCTCTCTCCCCCCTCTGCTCTCTCTCTCCCCCCTCTGCTCTGTCGTCCTCCTCTCTCTTCACTCCGAGTCCTCCAGTGAGTGTCAGCGTCCCTGTGGCTCGGCGGTGACTGCTGCCTTCCTCTGTCACACTCTAGCTGCTCCCGCTGTCTCCCTGCCTCTGCTGCTCTCACCCTCCATCTCATCCTCTCTCTCTCTCTCTCTCTCTCTCTCTCGCGCTCTATCTCCCTCCCCTCCTCGCTGTCCTTCACTCCCTCGCTTCCTTGTTTTCCACTCCACTGCCGATCTCGGGGAAAATCATTGTTGGAGACAAATTTCTCTGTTTGCCGCTCACACAAAGAAAAGGGATTACGGCTTGATTTTCTGGCTCCGGGGGCTTCGCTCTGCATCCAGGCAAGTGGCAGCTCCTTATTCTCCTCTCTTTTTTCTTTTTCTCCCCCCCCCCCCCCCACACTCTCACCAACCATCCGCCATCCGAAGCCTGTGATGTATGCATGGCAGAGAGAGTGTGTGTATGTGGCTGATGCTGTGTATATAGGCTAAGGGAATCAGGGGGAGGTGGGGGTAAAGGTGGGAGTTATGGGGGGGGGGGGGGCTGGCCCACTCGGAGCAGGCACGTCCAACCCAGAGGGACAGATGGCCAGTAGCCCTGGTGCTTTTTCCTCTTTGGTTCTCTAATTCACCCTGCAGGCTTTGTGTAAGGCCCACTAGTACACAGACCTTCTTTTCAAGGAGCAAGAGATGGCTGCTCTCCTTAGCTAGAGGAGGGAGGGAGGGAGGGGGGGGAGGGAGGGGGGTATCTGTGTGTGAAGAACGGACAGGGTAAAGGGAAGGAGGAGGAGGAAGAGAAGGAGGGGGGGGGGGGTTGCTGTAGAGGCAGAGCGAGCTTTTACGGGGAGGTTAGGATAGGAGAGGAGATGAGGAGCTGAGAGGGGGGTCATCAGCCTCGAATGCATGGAGGTCAGGTCCAGATGCTGCCCAAACAAAAGGGCTTCTCTGGGGGGGGAAGCGTGGCACTCGCCATTGTGTGTGTATGTGTGTGTCGCTGCATTGCAGGGTGCTGCCGGGGAGCCTCATGCTAATGACGGCCATTCATTCTCGCAACGCATGAGTGGGGGCCCCTGGCTTCTGTCCGCCTGCTTTTCACGTATACGCACGGCTCGTAGTTTTTGTTCATTGCAACCGAAATATCTGCTGCGTAAACGTGCAATGGTGCACTCGGGGAAACGACGACTGGCCCCCCAAAGCTCATTAAGGGAGCTGGTTAAATGTGTGTTTTATTGCATAGTAATGGTGAATGAAGACAGGTGTGTGTGTGTGTGTGTGTGTGTGTGTGTGTGTGTGTGTGTGTGTGTGTGTGTGTGTGTGTGTGTGTGTGTGTGTGTGTGTGTGTGTGGACTATGTGTGTGTGTGAGGCTTATGTTTAATGCATGTGTTGGTGTTTTTTATTGCCATATTTAGCATATTTTACAGATACAGTCACAAACTGGTACTATTAAAATATATCGGGCCAAAAGGACTGCAGGTCTCCCTTCTTGTTTTAGTGCGATTGGTCCAGTGGGTGGAAGGTGGAGGCTGTGGATCTCTGACGTTGTTTTTGTTATTGACAATCTCCTCCAGGCCCATTTCAAAGGCATCTCAAGAAGAGACCATTACAACAACACAACCTCTGTTTCCGCACCTTGAGTTTAGAACAAGCTGCGCCTCGCGTCTGCTCTCCGCTCTGATTGTCAATCCAAAGTGTAGCTCACAGTTATTATTATTGTTATTCAAAATACTCCATCATGTTTCCTCGCCCAAGCTCATGTAAGACAATTGTCCTTTGATCAAGTGAATGCTCAGAGATGTGATGTGACAGGATGAACCCCAGAGTCAATTTAAAGTGATCAGCCCCTGATTAATGAGCCACTGTGGTGTCCCACATGAAAGGCCTCATGTAGTCCTCTCCTGCTTCGTCCAGAGCTGGGAGTCCCGTCCACATGGAGCAAAAACAGAGCTTGGGATTGTTGATGAACACAGGTGTAGCTCTCTACTATTTACAGATTATATATTTCACACGGCCGGCTAGCGTGTCTATTTTTGTGGTCGTGGTTTGCGATGACGATAACCTCGGTCGAGATCGAGGAGAATGAACTGCTGATTCACCGACTGAACAAAGATTCTCTGTTGCGATCGCGTCGTCCTCGACAAGACTGATCTGTGTGCGAGTGTCTTGTGATGGTTTGGTTGTGGATCTGCTGTGGCGGCTATAGCTAGCACATGTGCTGTAGCTCCTGAGTGTTTTTGTGAGCCTCAATGCCTCCGAGCAGATGGATCTGAAGTCGGATAAGTTTCTCTTCATGTGGCTGCTTTCAGTATCGGTTGCGTTTTGAGCATATTTACTCCTGTGGAGGAGTGCGCTTTGATTATCCCAGGGCTTTATTTGGTGTTTATCTATAGCAAACTTACCAATCTACATCATGATTAGAGCATTTACAGTGTGTCTTATGCAGTTTCTGCTTGTTGTTTTTAATAGTTGGTTGTTAGAATAGCTGAGCAGTGTGTTGTTAATGACATTTGTTACATGAATATTTTCTTCGCCATCCCTACATACCGCTGCTATTTTGCCATTGTTGTAGTCAAGACCCCCAAAAACCAAGACCAAGACTTTGAGAAGTTCAGACCAAGTCAAGACCACGATCAGAGTGTTTCGAGACCAAGACAAGACCAAGACTTTGAGGGGTGGAAGACCAAGTCCAGACCAAGAACAGACCAGTGCAAGTCTCACCCTGCATGACACACTTAAGATAAAATGTGGAATATGCAATCACAGCAAGCAGATGGTTAGCTTAGCTTACAGGAAGCAAGAGGAAGCTGCTTAATACGTGGTATCTGTTTGCTGCTAGTAAAAACTACTGTTACGCATTGTTTTTACTCTTCATTTATTGCACAGATGAAACAAAGAAAGATATAACGTGTTCACAACATGTGCTTTTAAGGTAGGCAACCTTTAGAGCCATGCTAGCTGTTTCCCCCTGCTTCCAGTGATTGTGCTAAGCTAGGCTAATCTGCTGGTTGAAGCTTCATATTCCGTGTATTTACACTAGAGTGCTTTTGATCTTCTCTCTCTCTCTTACGTGAAAGTGTAATTTATAAAATGTCAAAATATACCCCCAAACAAAGAAATCCAGCTGTGTGATTTCTACTCCACAGGTTGACCGATTATAAAACTGTAGACAGGTAATATTCACATTTTACAGATATACCAGTATCTGCAAAATCTGATAAAGCATCACACCAGTAAACGCTGCGTGAAGCTTGTTAGACATTGCAAAGTTATGCAAAGTTATGTTCTGTTGGCAAGCTATGAACTGAGTTTAGCTTTGTTAATCCAACAAAAACATGTCCAATCTTGTCCTTCAACTACTCACTAGTAAAAATATAACCTAAGTAGCCTAATATTTATTCATAGGTTGATGTAAATACTTAATACACAAACAATCAATCTCAGACATATTGCTTAAACTGTATTTAAGGTAACACATGCAACGGTTTTACATCAAGGTACAAAATGTAGCAATCAACACGTTTGTTAATTCACGTCAGAACCGCCAGTAAAGCTGCTGTTATTTATTTTTTAGCTGTGGTACAATGAGGACATGTGGCTAAGATTGGACCATGTGAATCCAAGCAGAAATCTGCAGTCCTCTTCCCTCAGGGCAGCTCTAGGGGTTTGTGGTCAGGCTGCCTGGGCAGCAGTCCATGTCCATGCAGGTACAGGCCTGCGCTGCCAGGTGCAAGCTTTCCTTTGGTCTGCCGTTGGGCCCTTAATCTCCCAAGATCCTAAATCAATTAAGTCAAAGCATAGTAAACAAATAGAGTTTGTAACTAAACTGGGCGGCAACCTCCAGTTCTGAAAAGTGAAGCCAAGGAAGGAAGTGACTTCAATTTGCATTCTCTCTAATGGCCACCAGGGGGCGACTCCTCTGGTTGTATAGAAGTCTATGAGAAAATGACTCTACTTCTCTCTTGATTTATTACCTCAGTAAACATTGTAAACATGAGTTTATGGTCTCAATCTCTAGTTTCAAGTCTTCTTCAATACAGCATGATGTTCATTTAGTAAATTATGGTCCATTTAGAGTCAAATAGACCACAGCGTTGTCCATGAAAATAACATTTTGGTCGCCTAAAAATGTCTTAATCAGCATTCGGTTGTACTTAGCTCCACCCTCCCGTGTCACCTCTGGTGGCAAAAAAACAAGATGGCGACGGCCAAAATGCCGAACTCAAGGTTTCAAAAGAGTACTAACCAACAGGTGACGTCACGGTGACTACATCCGCTTCTTACTGAACAAAAAAACAAAAAGAGCTGGTAACAACAGCATCTTTTACTCTACAGGCTACAGTACCCTCCTCCCATCTTCTTCTACACCCTGAATCCTACATCCTACATCCTACGTCCTTGTCCTGCTGCCCTCTACACCCTTCCTTAACCCAGCATTCACCCCTGGAGAGGTTTTCCCAGTCACGAGACCTGCCTGAAGCTGGCTGTTTATCAGGAGGCACCATGTGTTAGGTAATGTCAAGCGTCTATATTTATGGCTAAGATAGCAGGAGAAGGGAAGAGAGAGAGAGAGAGAGAGAGAGCACGAGGAAGAGGGAGGGAGGGAGAGTGGGCGGGAGTATGAGGGGGGGGCTGCAGCCATTGGCCTCAGACAGGAACTGGAGTGTGAATAGCTCACAATGGCTTAGCTTCTAAGCTGGGCTGGACCTCTAATTTGCTCTGCTTGTGGAGCTTTGAAGAAAAACGGCAGCTGCCTACATAGCTGCCTGCCTGAATGAGCTCACAGGCTGGGGAGCTAGCACTCGCTCACAGACAACCGGGTGATCCATGGATGGTTTGGTGCGGAGAGGGAGAGCAGAATTCAGCCCACTTGGATCTATCTTTTTGAATATTTCTGTGGAATAACGAACAGGGAGGAAAACAAGCAGCAGCAGCAGCAGCAGCAGTGGCGGTGTAGAGGTAAATCTGTGACATTTACTTTTTCTCCTGGGAATGATGCCCTGGCTTCCGGGATTAGATTGGAGGGGATGAGGGTGGGGGGGGATAGACACACAGAGGCAGGTGGATTTTTCTTTTCTTTGAAAGAGAGAGAGAGAGAGACTGTGAGACTCGGTGCTGATGCAGATTTGCGGTGTGGTATTAATTAACCGATGTGCAGTACCATGTGTCTGTGCTGATGGACGGATGTGTGTGTGTGCATATACGTTTGTCTGCCACATCTTCCCCTCATTTTATCTCCCTCCTCCCAGCTTTACTCTCTGAATGAAAGCTCCCTCCCCCTTTTCTCCAATCGCAGTTTTCTCCAATAAACTGTTGTCTTTTGTGGCATTTTTTTTTTTTTATACAAGATTTCCAGCTAGTGACGCTTCAGATTGCATGTGCCCACTATTCATTTTCAGCCCCCCCGCCCCCTCCCACCCCCCTCTCTCCTTTCCCATTCTTCTCCCCCATATTGAAAGGGGAGAGATGGGGAGGGAGCAGGGGGAACAGCAGGAGAATAGCGGCTGGGACTCAGCTGTGAGGAGTGTTGTGGCGCGAGCTGGAAAGAATGGCCCGTTGTGTCGGGCGGCAGCGGTATTGTGTGTCTGTCCTCTCTGTCCTTCTGCTCTTTAATGGGTAACTGCATCGTCCCTTGATTCAAGCAATCACAGCGAGGAACCTCAATGAAGTAGAGTCTTTGATTTAACAAATAAATAGTTATCCTTTACATAAAATGTAGGGCTGGGTTTTTGTTTGAGATGTTTTTCATACCTGAGATGCTGAAACTGATACTTTACTTTGAGAAATATGAGCATGATATTCTACCGAAGAGCGGAAATGATTAGTCGATTAATCGATTAGTCGATCTGCAACTGTTTTGTCTTGTCCCCAAATATTAACGAGTTCCACCTAATCAGCTGTAGTGATCTGCAGCTCTGTTTTTTCTGATTTCAACTGTCAGCTCAAAGAAAAGTAAATCACGATACAAACTTCTTTTTCCTGCTGGTACCCAAAAGAAAAAGTCTTGACGTGCGTAAACGCGACCCTCTTTTTGCAGCACTGCAGATATAACTTGTTCTCGTTTTATTGTGACTTTCACAGGCTGCTTGTGTTTCATCGTGCGAGACCAGAAGAAGCATTGTGGCTCTGCTGCTGAAGCTTCCCCAAAACCCCACGCTAGTTAATTGAAATCACTACAGCATGGCGCGCTCTGAGCAGCACCTTGGCCCCTGATAGGATCTGGAGCGGGGCTGCTATTTGCTTAATCATTAATCTGAGGGCCTCCGCTACGTTGATTCCCTTCTCCGTTCCCCTTCATAAATCATTATGGCCCGGCGAACCCTTTAACGGGGGATGGAAGTGCTGATTGAACACAGCCACGGCACTCGGGACCCAATACTCACCTTGGTCTCCCGGGGGTCAGACGATCCGGATTGAGGGAACAAGTCCAGCACCTGTCCATCTCAGCAGCTGCAGACTTCCAAAGCCTTAAAGGCACGAAGATGGAGTGACACATAAATTTAATGAGTTGAACCCCGGACCGAATATTCCGTATTAGTCCTATTAGCATCGCTAAAAAGATTTGTCCCACCGACACCATAATGGATGCAAATGGCCATCTATCCGTAGTTTGTGGTTGAGACGCTCCCATCGTCTGACCAGTGTATTAAGGGACTACTTGTGTGGACGAGGCCTTAAAGTGCTGCCTCAATCAATGCTGCTCCGGTAATTGGCTTAAAGGCCCCAGAGAGTTGCCCGCTAACTCCCTGTGTGACTGTTGCCTCTTCTCTGGCTCCCCCCCCCCCCCCCCCCCCCCCTCCTGCTCTGTCTGCTCTCACATACGCTCATGCAATTTCTTTCTCACGTCACCTCTCAGCCTCTGTTTTCATAACACACAACACCGAGCGTGTGTTTGTCCTGGAAACACGCCCCGTTTTTTTATGTTGTAGCTGCAACGTCTCGTGATGCGGACGGGACAAACGCTAGTGGTAAGGTGTCGTTTATTTAAGAATCTAAAAGTTTGATGTGACTTTATCTTTTCACTTCGAATTCAAACAGTCACTTAGACATTATTATCGCATTGTTAGGAATTAATGTTGGATCAAAAGAAAAGGTCCATTTCCCTGCTCAGTTTACGGTCCCCAGGTCAGTTGGAAGTTCTTGCCCCATCCCCCGTGGCGGTCGCACTCGCAACCAGCAGGGGTTAAAAACAGCAGATGTTTGGCTGAACCGGTGTGTGTGTGTGTGTCTGCGAGTGTGTGTATGTCTGTGTTAGACAGTGAGTGGAAGCTCCCCAGACCAACAACAGCAGGAAGGCGATTGAGGGTATCAGATGTCAGAGTGCTGTCAGCCCCACCGGCCATTGTTAATACACAGGGGGGACCTTTTTCTTTTTCTTTTTTCACCTGGCTTTGTGGTTTTGGTGGTGTGTGCATACTGTAAGCATGTTTGTTGTGATTTTATAGACACACAAAATGAGCTTTCGTGGTCTTCATCACGGACGTCATTTTGAGTTTTTAAGTTTGTTTACTCTGATGACGACCGGTGGAGGAGTGAACATCTGAGGAGTCAAGAGAGGAGTTCAGGTTAGATTGGCCTCAAATAACAGTGAACCAAACTGACTCAGGGTCAGAACAGGACATCAAGAGAGAGAGAGAGAGAGAGAAACATCACCTTTAGACTGACATCCTGCACTTCACGTGTTTGTTTGTTTGCACAATACAAGATGGAAATGTAAAATGTAGAGAGCCAGAGAGAAGAACCTAAGCTTTTAGAAAAATATAAAATACTACGAACACGTTTGTATTTCCGTCTTGTGAAGCGTGCTCCAAATTGCACACAATAGCAATCCGGTGCTATCAAGTGACTATACTCTGTCAGTAGCAAATGAGTGTCGGGTGTAACAATACTATGAAACGCTGTCTGCTGACATCCAAGTGTTTGGTTCGTTTTCAGGCCAGAAATAGCATCCAGGTTTAGGTTATTGTTAGTCTGTGAGGATTAGGTAAAGTCCATTGTTCTTACTTCATCAACCAATTAGGTGCTTAGCTAACAAAGGACAAAATCACGTACAAATAAAAGAGGGACTGTTACTTTTTTGACTTGATAAACCATATCAAGTCATCCATATTTTTGGTTAGATGACTGAAATAAGGTCTGTGGTTAACACAAGCTTAAGAGAGTTTAACGTTTTGTTCTAGGATATAAAATACGTCAGTAAATACCCCTCTCTGGCATCTTGAAGCTTTTAAGTGTGTTATTAAAAAAGGCGGTTGCTAACATGTGGGCTAAATGAGACAACGAAACGTCATCACGCTGACTGGTCGGCCTTCACAGACTTGGACTGTGACAACAAGATGTTTTTTCTTACTTTGGTGAGATTGCTCTTGAGCGCTCGTAAGATTTTCTTTTACCTAAGAGAAGAGCAAAATGTTGCACGTGGATATCTCTTGACAGGCTCAAGCCACTTTTAGACCATACAAATATTCACTCGGCTACATGAATGAAATATTTAGTCAGCCTCCACAGATAACAGCTTCCCTCTCAGTACAAACTCTCATGGCTTGCGTCAGCCCACCAGAAATGGCTGCAGTGCAAGTTTGCTTCATGCATAAACAGGATATTTTTATTTTTTTTACAGTGTACATTCAAGGACATAGTTTTGCATTTTCAACGACGTATAAAGTCCGTTTGTGTTTGTTTTTTGTCCAAATACTCGGTGGACCAGCATTTCAGTGGATCTTCTTTAGCTCAGTATTTGTGATGGAAAAAGGCCAATTGATGTGGGGCAATATATGAGGGAAAATATGATTCTTTTTTGGCTGGTAAAACAGTGAAGGTTGAGCCCTGTGTATTGTAAAAGATTCAGTAGCCAGATGGCCTCAGAATCTGCTTTTCTCTGAAGCTAGATAAAATGGCCTCTAAATGTTTGACACTAAAGCAACTCTTTTACAGAAGCAGAAGCGTTAACAAACATTCAGGAAATGCAAACTAAAAAGATTCTTTCCAAGTCCATGTGGATAAGATGAAGGAACTTCAAGTTGCTTTCTATTTACTGTACGTGTTTTGGTGCAGGTGGAAGTGAGGTTTTACTTAAATGTGAAAAAAACTGATCAAAACAAGTGTTTATATCTGTTTCTAAGTGATCAAGAGAGAAGTGCACATGTTCTTTTGTGTCAGGACATTGATGCCATCATGTAGTAAGTTGATTAAGGTCTGCTGATAGTAAGGCCATCTTAGTCACATCATTATGTGTTGCCGCCTTCTGTAGTACCTCGCTGAGAGACGTCCCTGCTATGCTGCACTTGAAGTGGATCTCTTTGGGGCGTGTTAACCTTCTTATCAGACGGCAACCTTGCAGGTCTGAAAAGTGAAGCCAATGCTGAAGTGTCCTAAAACTTGCATTCTTTCTAATGTCCACCAGGGGGCGACTCCTCTGGTTGTATAGACGTCTATGAGAAAATGACTCTACTTCTCTCTTGATTTATTACCTCAGTAAACATTGTAAACATGAGTTTATGGTCTCAATCTCTAGTTTCAAGTCTTCTTCAATACAGCATGATGTTCATTTAGTACATTATGGTCCATTTAGAGTCAAACAGACCATAAAGCAGGGTATGCTTTAGGGCGGGGCTACACGGTGATTGACAGGTTGCCACCACGGCGTAGTCCAAACTGGGAGTTGTTCGTGTTTTCATCTCTGAACTTTAACCCTTTCACGGTGTGTTTTCACTTCATGAAAGTTAATAGTAACTTTGTTATTAAAATTGTATTTAGCTCCGCCCTCGGGTTTCAATTCTGGTTGCAAAAAAACAAGATGGCTTCGGCCATAATGCTGAACTTGAGGCTTCAAAACCGTAGTCCACAAACCAATCTGTGATTTTCACGGTGACTATACGTTCACTTCTGATGTACAGACTATGCTTCTGCTCTTACAAACCTTTAGTACTGCTGGGCCCGGGGCCACTAGTGGCCCCCAGAGCACTATTTAGTAGGTACTGCCAAAAGGGTTAGATTACATTTTTTAAATAATGTCAAAAATCCACATAAATGAAAGCGGTTAAATAAAAATGCATCACTTCAATGACCAGTTACGTTTGAATACAAACATCCTAATCACTCGTCATCAGTAGAGAACTCTGCGCCAGTAAAAGCTCTAAAGCGTGTGGTGAGGAAATACGACCCTAAATACATTAAATTCGGATTCATAATGGCAGGTAGCAATGGGTGAAGGTAAAGGCAGAATATTTATTGATCGTTACAGCTGACTGAGGCATAATAAGTATTATTTCTCCCCCTTTTTCTTGCCATGTTTTGTTTCTCAATTAGCTGGGAATGTGGTCCTCGGATATTTTTGTAACAATCAGAAGTGGGCCTTAAGTTAAAGATCCCGAGGAAATCCTGCCTTTGTGTTTTCCAAGACGTTCATGTGTGGATGAACTGTCACCTTTTTCCATGACAAACCTGAAAATGATCCGAGTTTTTCGGGCATTGCAGATTAAGCCAGTTCATGTGAAAATCACTGTAAACAAGCGTCCACCGAGTATCTACTGTCAGGTGATAACATTTCTCCAAGGTCTGTAATTAACGACTTAGGACGGCTCGGATGCTCCTGCAGTTTATGATGCGTGTTCGGTAGCAGTGAGTGAGTGGCCCAGTATTAGGAGACAGGATGTGGGTCATAGCAGGCGCTCATCCAGGCCACTTCAGGGACACATGTCCCCTGCTCCACAGCTTTTTATGAACTGCCAGTGAGGACAGAAACTGGCTTCCACAAACTGTTATTTATAGTCCACACTCTGAATACACTGTATATGTGTTTGCACACTTCTTCTCTCCTTTGTCTGTGTGGTTCTGTCAGTGTGGACGTTCATACCGGTGTGTGTTTACTGTAAATGTAATGCCATACACTGCAGGTGAAATCTAGCGCAGAGTACAGTCGGGGCTGAAATTGGCTTTTTTTTGCCCTTCTACTTTCTATACAGGGAGGCATAAAACACACCTTACAATACAATGCACTACCTTACAACAACCAAGTAAAATATCATTTAAAAAACTGTCTCACTCTGATATTTGGACAGCATACAGCAGCATTTGGACAGCATAAAGCAGCATTGAATTTGCTCTAGGTTGTTGTTGACATAGTTTCCACTTCCTGAATGTTCTAGTGCTGTAGGTAATTATTAGTCTTTAGTATCGATCAATCTCTGGATCATATCTTTGATGGATCTACTCTTTGTTTACTCAATCAGAAATGGTAAATAGTGGCCTTTACAATTCACCACAACCAAAATGAATGCAATTTCATCTTTTCTTGTTGTAGAAATTGTAGAATTTTACATTATATATCTTCGTCAGACAAAAAAAAGCCGGTTGAAATGACATCATGGTCTTTGAGAAACTCTGACAGGCATATTTTTTTCATAAACTCAATAATGAATTGATTGATTGAAAGAATGATTGACAGATTAATCAACAATTTAAATAATAATTCGCTGCGGCACAAAAAAACAGACAAAAGGTTGATTAATTGTGTGTCCATCAACTAATCAGTTAATCGACTACACCGGCTCGTTTTGTGTTGCGTGCACCAGAGACAATGTCGATGACGTGACGGAGGCGAGGACACGCTTGCCTGGACTCCTTTTATCCTTTTTTTTTTTTTTTCAAGCAGCGCTTGGATCAATACCTCTCTCATGCACACACCCAGCTTTCACCCTGGTGAGAAACAAAGCGAGATGCTACTCGCTCAATAACAAGATGCCCGGGACAAGATGAGAGTGGAGATGTGAGGAGGACCGGCACAGAGGTGCAGAGTGTGTTTGCGTTTTGGCTTCTCGGCGGCGTGGCGGTTGTTGGAGACGGGGTGAGAATGCGAGGTGTTTCACGTGCCCATTAGGCAAATTGTTTTTTTCCTCCCTGTGTGTCATGTGGCTGCACCGCCATCGTCGTCCTCCACCTTCTCCCTCTTTCTGTCGTTCCTCCGTTCGGCAGATGCCGCCCCTCTCACAACAGCCCTGTATTTCCTCCCCTGCGGGGATGGACTGGAGCTGCTGGGTGACGTCGTCGCTAAGAGAGAGATCGATCCTGATTGGATGCAGTGTGTTTGGTTTCTAAACTCGTGAAAGAAGCAGGGATCTAACCTAGAAACCACTGCTGTGTCCGACTACAGAAACCTATGGACATTTTCAAAAGCAGGAAGATGGGTATAGAGACATTAAACTTCCTTGTAATGAGAAATGAATATGAAAAAGGAGGAGGAATTAATGGTGAGGTGGAGAGCTTGTACAGCAGGAAATAAAGGAGATGGAAAGCATGAATCAAGACAGATAATGGGAGGGGTGTATTTATGCATTGCACAATAAAAAGTAAAGGGGTGCTGTGGGTATAATGCTGGTGAATTTTATTTTGAAAGCCATATTATGGATGCAACATCGCCTGCAACAGCAGCCGAATACAGCCAGAGAGATTAAAAGGTTTGTAACCTTGGCATAAACAGCACAGCTAAATCTCTGAGGGTAGAGACAATTTTTCAGTGAATATATACACACTTTGTACTACTGCACTACGCAAGCCAATAGCTGCATACATGTTCAACAACAGCATGGCTGACTTCGTTGTTAAGGGACGATGGGTTGCTATTTGGTCACACAAAGTATTTGTGAGTTTCTACAAAATCCCTGAAGCTGATTTTACTTCAAAACACACATGACTCTTAACCTTCTGGTAGGAATGTTGGCAGTTTATTTATTGAAAATCTTTGTCGTCAAATTGCAGTAGTGCTGTTTTCTATAAATAGTAATTCATGTTTTTTAGCCACGCTAGCAGCACGGCGCATGAGGATGAAATTGTTGATCCGTCTGTCGTTCTACCATTTTAATCCAGACTGAAATATCTCAACTATCTATTTAATGGATTGCCATGAAATTTGGTGCAGACGTGCATTTTCCGAACAGGATGAATTTCAATTTGTCAAATACTTGACTACTCCAATGACGACACACTTGCAAAACTAATGACATTAATAATTAGCGAAGGTTAGCATGCTAAACTAAGATGGTTAACATGGCAAACATACCTGCTAAACATAAACATGTATGCATTTAGCACAAATGTGTGGCTTGTTAATGTTTTTGAAGAAGGGTTTTGGTTCGTACAGACGATGGAAGCTGTTGCATACAAGTGGAATTTACACACATTCATCTGCTACACCTGAGGCGTATTATTTTGAAACTCCACACCTTGGGAGCAGCCTGAACTATTTTGTTCTTGCCGTTTCTAGTTTTCTTTCAACCACTGTCGTGTCGAGATTTGGATGTGCATGTTTTAACTACTCGTTTAAAGCCAAAGTATCCTTGAAGAAGTTCTTTTTTGTGATCATGTTTTACTGACGGGGACACTTGAGTCTTGATTAAACTCCCAGGTGAAATTGTTCAGTGTTCCCGCTCAAGAGGTGCCTCAAGTTTAAACCTGTTCTGAAATGATCTATAAGTAAATTGATTATTTCAACTTCTACTGTTCTCTTACCATTTCACACAAATGAGTAATTGAAGTACAGACATTTTAAAGCAACATCTGGCTAAGGGGCCGTCATTTTCACGGTCGTACAAAGCGTACGACGGGGGGGGGGGGGGGTTGTCACTCATGTACGACTTTAAAGTTTCGTAAAATGTCTATATTTTTCGGTGAACGGAACTTGCATTTTTTAACGCCTAGCGAGCGGCATCTCGTGCAAACACTCTCTAATGCTGCGGATTGAGTCGAATCGAGTTTCTTTGCGACGGCCACGCCGTTTCCCAAAAATGTAACGGCCGCGCGAGAGCCTGTCAGACGCTGAAAGAGCTGCAACAAAGCGCTGCAGGAACGCCCGAGCCGGTGGGGGGGTCTCCGAGCACCTTGCTTGTGCATGGAGGAGAGCGAGGCAAGGACGATAACAACAACAACATTGGGGGGAAATTGCACCAGTGCCCGGTGTGCAGTGAGCTGTTCCCGACTCGCTATCAACTTCTGAAACATCAGAAACTGACTCAGCACAAACTAAAAACAATTTTAAAGTGGTTTTAATAATAAATTGTTGGATACATATCTTCTATATACATATTATTGTGTTTGTGTCTATAGTTGGGACTCCTAAAATCTAGACCTCGTAATGTGATAAAAATGTTGATATGTACTACTTTGGGGGGGGGGGGGGGTCTGGAAAAGTAGTACTCTTTGTACTACTGTGAAAATGTTGATAACTTTGGATGACCCCTAAACTAATCTGTAAGTAAACATGATGATAGCGAGTTTTTGTTTGACTGTTTTGACTGTGTCTGGGAAAAAAAATCTGAGTTTCTCTCATTAGGTACAGTCACACATTCTCCGGGGGCCGCAAGTGTTACTTGTTAAGTTAACATTAACCAATGGGACCGTATTAGCCGACCCTTACGCTGCTGGTTGACCACTTTCCCAGGAGGAGAGTACCGTAGATATAGACAGGGCGGCTGGCTAGTTAGCTGGCTACCTTGTCCATCTCCACAGCTGGCTATATATCTAGCTAACCTCCGTAGCTCCCGCTTGCTCACCTCCTGGCGAAGTAGTCTCAGTGAGGAGGCAGAGAGACCGTATCCGCTGGCCATCAGCCCGCTGTTGGGCTCATATTCTATAACCACATGGAGGAATTAGCAAGGTAGCTAACTGACTAGCCAGCTGCTAAAGGAGTAAAATGTAACAACTTAATGCTTCCACACACTGTTCTTAAAGTGTAAAAAAAGCACATTGCTGTTGCCAGATAAGTGCCAATTTTGTTCAGATCATTTTCTGTAACCAGTGTAGCATTAAAGCATGGCGGGATTAGCAAGCTAGCTAAGTAGCCAGCCATCAGCTAGAAAGAATACAAATTCCACCACCCTTTCATGCTACACTGAAACTCTATAATAGCTTAGCCTATTAGCAACTTTTCTCAATAATTTAGCCGTGACAGCTGAGGAGGTTAGCTGTAGGCTAAGCTTTATCATCTCAAGATATATGCAATATTAATTTTGGCATCCAACAACAAAGCAAAGGGACATTTTTTCGATGTGTCGATTACATTTACACCGCGACGTAATCATGACGTCGGCTGTGAAATGGTCTAGTAAGCTGGCTTTAGCTTCATATTTACAGACATCAGAGTCATATTGATAATCTTATCTAAATACATATTTGCTTTAAGTGCAACAGATACTAAATGTTAACGAAGAGTCAACAAGTATCACTGTTATCGAATGACATGACTGTTAAACAGAGAATTTAAATACAGTAAATATTCTCTGAAACTGTAAATTCGTCAGGTTTTACCACACGCTGCTCTGTTGACGTTTGGCGGGTTTAAGACAAATACTCGAACCAGCAGTGAACACACAGCTTCAGCCTCGATAAGATGAGTGTGTTTGTGTTACTGAGGAAGGAGCTCTTGTGTAGACTCTGTCTGTTACAAGCTGTCATAAAACCAGTTGGAGCGGAATCTGTCACTGTTATATAATTGTACCCCTCTGTGTGTTATTTGTTGTGTTGTTTATGCATGATATACTCTACATTGGGACATGTTAGTTATTTACATGCACCACTTTTCTTGTCTCTTACCACAAATTGAAATTACAGCACAAATACATTGAAATGGTTAGGAAAATATTCAGAATTAATACCCACTGTACCCAGACATACACACTCGTGCAAGCTTGCGCCATTTCTTACAGCCACTGAAAATTACCCATGGTGCTAAACACCTAAAGTGAGCATGCAATTTTGTACGTTGTTGTTGCTTAGAAAGTGTGCAGCATCTTTTCGGTTGGGTCCATTGAAGCCAGTGTAAGTGCTGATTTAAAATTCCATCAGTAAAACGGATGAGAGACATGGCTCCTTTCCTGTAGTGAATAATCATACCCACTGACACCATTAAACTTGAGATGCAGTGTGCAAGAGTGGCGTTTTCAAGAGCATATTTGATGCCTGCAGAAGTAGGGTCGAGCCTGTCACATTGGATTTTCTGAAAGCAAAACAAAGTAGACAGCAGAACACGGAGATTTTAATTTCCCCGCAGTTCAAAGAAATATCAGTCAAACGATCTTTCAGTTGTGATTAATTATTATAATTATTTTTAGAGATGTATGACGTTGACTTTATGAAGCTTTTAAGATTTTTTTGTGTCTGTACGGGGAAAACCAAAGAAGAAGAAATACAGGGAGTGCTAACAAATAATTTAACCCGATGCAATAGCGCTGCAATAATTGAAGCTTATAATATTTAGTTTTTTTTAAGTGAGAGATGTCTCCTCGGCTCTTTGCTTATTTTTAAGAGGTGGTTTGTATTGTATTGAATTTCAAGTATTTTACAGGTTATTTTGGCCACCCTCTGTGCCGAGCCTCTATAAAAGCTTTATTCTGGTTTTCCAACAACTCAAACGGAAAAAACGCATGCATTTTGTATGCTCTCTGAATAAAATAAGCATCCAACTTCTCCCTGAACAAAGATTGCTTTCTGCTTAGTTTGGTGGTATTTCAAAACTGAAGATTTTTCCAAATGTGCTTGTGTTTCATTTTGTCCCCCCCATTCATGCATGTGCTGGCTGGTTTCTCACAGTGAAACAATGGAGCCCATTGATGACTGTCAGTGGAAGTTAGTTCATCAGAGCCGGGGTCACGGCTGAGTACGGGGCAGTCATTGTTTCTCTGACCAGACAAAATAGAGACTATCCACAATGATAGTCAGGAGATGAGCCTGAACTCACTGTTGCCGTCGTACACTGAGAGCATTCAGACTCTTTCTCCCGTGAGTCCAACTGAAGACAAGCTGCCGGGTATTCAACAGGAATCATCCCCGAACAATATCTCCTTAGATAACATAGCCTTTTCATTTGTGTGTCTATGAAGGTTTGTGTGTGGTCCCACAGCTCTAACTATCAGGGCATCGAGTTGGACCCACAGGTGTTGTTGTCTCTTTGGTTTTAACAAAAGTTCGTATTTGTGCCTATTAGGTGGTAGACTCTACTTGTTGCTAATTGTGCTTGTTTATGTATAATGCATTGCTGGCTGTTATCAGGGTCGATTCAAGGATTTATTAAGATGAGGTGGCAGTAGGGAAAACCAGTGGGGGTGGTGCCACCCATTTAGACACACCCCTGGTTGTTACTGGTGTTACATCAGCTCCAAACTGTTGGTAGATGCATGTTGAATCGTTGGATTTCTGTTTTCTTTTGTGTTGTTTTTTCTTAGTCAGAGGAAGAGATTCTGATCTTGTTTGGGATTAACTATAAAACACTCAAGAGACCAAAGAAGATGTCCGTGTTCCTTTCTACCATGCCGTGTGGTTTTACAAGATTAGTGTAGTGCCTCGGAAAATAAAACTTTCATAATGTATATGCTTACTATAGAATATATAATAAAACATACTTTTCGATTTGGGAAACAGTATTGTTAAATTGCTGTATCATGATTTTCTTGTTTTAATCATTTTCCAGTAAGAATGTAAGATTCTGTTTGTGGTTTCCACTGCATCAGGACCAGGCAGCAACCTCCGGTTCTGAAAAGTGAAGCGTCTGGTTGCAAAATAAAGTCTGGTTGTATAGAAGTCTATGAAAAAATGACTCTACTTCTCACTTGATTTATTACCTCAGTAACCATTGTAAACATGAGTTTATGGTCGTAATAGCTATTATGGTCCCATTTAGAGTCAAATAGACCATAAAGCAGGGTATGCTTTAGGGCGGGGCTTCCTTGAGATTGACCACGTCGTTATCCGGTCTTGGATTTGTCCGTGTTTCCATCTTACAAAGTTTTAACCCTTTCACGGTGTGTTTTCAGTTCATGAAAGTTAACTGTAACATTTCTGGTCGCCTAAAAATGTCAGCATTCAGTTCTACTTAGCTCCACCCTCTTGTGTCACTTCTGGTTGCAAAATAAAAACAAGATGGCGACGACCAAAAAACAAGATGGCGGCAGCGCAAATGCAGAACTTGCGGCTTCAAAACCATAGTCCACAAACCAATGGGTGAGGTCACGGTGACTACATTCTTATATGCAGTCTATGATTGGGACATAAAGTACTGTATCTTTGGGCATGTTGTAAGCAACAAGAGTGATGTCCTCCTGCACCGAAAATCATTGCATTTAAATGATGCACTGTTTCACAGAGACGCAGATCACAAACAGGAGATCAAGTTACACAACCCAAAAGTACACGAGGAAGATGAATTGTCAAATGGTTGCAGAGTCGTTCTTTGATGAAGAAATTGTGCAAGTTTGACGCAGTACCCCTCAAATCATCATCTGGGTTACAAAATGCCAACCATATAATGACGTAACACATAACAGAAGTTGAAAGAGGCCCTCAAGTTTTCTGTAATATAGGCTCACCAGATTTAGTCGCCCTATCAGAGCCCTCCGCTGTGGGGAATAGCCTGAATAACAGCTTCATTCCTTGCTCAGCAGACAGCGTCATTAGAACACACTGAGCCTCAGAAACGTCTCCCACCATGGGACCAACTCGTCCTATGACTCAAACTCCCAGACAACTTCCCTTTCATCTCCTCCTGATTCTCTGAGGCGAATACAAAGCAGCAATTTTGCTTGTGTGCTGCTGCTGTAAACGGTCTGTTAGATGATTATATAATACTTTTATTGTTGTTGTTGTTGTTTTGTTCCTCACATTCTGAGCACTATACGTCTGGGAAACTAAACTGCCTCCGTCCTTCATCAGTTCAGCTTGAGAATCATTTTCAAAATGGCAGGAAGAGGAAAGCGATTGAGAGAATCTGCCTTTGCAGTGCTGGTGTAGGACTGAGCCGTGCACGTTAAACACTTGCTTATTATCAGGTGTTTGTGGGCCGTACGTGCCCTGAGGGATGCAGAGTGTGAGCTTGGATATTGTAGAGGCTCAGGTAAACACTCGAACAAGAAAGAGTCTCGTGTCCAACATGAGCGTTCTCACTCGTCTAGAATAGAACACAGTGGTGACGTTAAAGTTGAGTGATTGACTGTAATTTATGCCTTCAAAAAGTGATCAGCGTTTTATTTATAGCATTTATTTAATACCAGTTTTTAGCCACGTTTGTGGCATGGAACTAGTGATGCTAACGTAGGTCCACCACTTTGGTTCAGACTGAAATGTGTATTTTGTAGAAGCAGTCATGTTCCCCAGAGGATGAATCATAGTGTCTTTTGTGATCCCCTGGATTATCCTCAAGCGCCACTAACAGGTTGACACGTTTGGCTTTTGGTGAAATATGAATCCTTTTATAAGGATTGCCATGAAATCTGGCGTAGACATTCATGGTACCCTGAGGATGAACCTGAGGGTCTTTGATGATCCCCTGACTTTTCCTTCAGTGCCACCAGGAGGTCAATTCTTTCACTTGTCCTGTAAATTATCTCAACATTTACTTGATTGGATTGGCAGAATTTATTCATTTATGATTTGGTAACGCTTTTCAGCAGGTTCGTGGTTTTGACTGAAATGTCTCGACCACTATTGGATGGATTGCCATGATATTTATGTCTCCTCAGGAGGAATTGTAATCACTTTGATGATCCGCTGACATTTCAAATTGTGACCTCATCGTCCGGTCAGAATCCTATTTCGTCCAATACCTCGACTAAAGACAAAGCCCATCACCTTCAGTCGTCGTTAGTGTGCTCAGATGTGTCCATCAGCCATCTGTCACCTCACCTCCCCTTTTTTGTAAAGACGGAGACACAATAGCCTTCGTCTCCATTGTCTGGTGTCAGCTTCCTTCTACAAAGTGTTTCCGCTACAAAACGAAAACACCACAGACCACTAGTCATAAACTCCAGTAGGGGATCAGGCTCCGGGCAGTAAGGCCCAGCAAGGACAATTTTAATGTTGCTTTAAATTTATAACTGAATATAAAACAAAAGCTTTGCTTGAGAGTCTAATCAGAGCTCTCATGTGATGCTCTTTCAGAATGATGTCGAATACACCGAGTTGTGCCATAAAGGAACCAGTCCTGGTTTGTATTGCCTCAGACTGAAAAGCTTTTATTGTACTGTAATTAAACAGTTAAACAACACCAACAAATGCAGTTGGTGTAGCTGTTCAGCATTGCAGTCGGAACAGGGACAATGCAGCTTTAACAATCAATAACAGCTTCAGGGCACAGTGTGAAGGATTTAGAAGGGATGATCTATTAGCAGAAATGGAATAAAGTATTCACAACAATGTGTTTTAATCACCGGCAACTAAGAATCGTGTATTTGTTGTATTCCTCTTCACGGAGTCCACCATGTTTTTCTACAGTAGCCCAGAACGGACAAACCGAACACTGGCTCGCGAGAGAGCCTTTCGCATATCTATGTTACCTGAAGGCCACCGATTGCAGGTTGCAAAATGTGAGTGAGCGGAGGAATATTCGGTTGGTTTCAATCTGCAACCTCACCACTAGATATCTCCAAATTCTCACCTTGAAGAAATTGATAACAGAATCAAGACTGTTCCTTATGGCGACCTTTGTTTTATCGTCTGACTTTCCCAGCAGTTTCCCGCGAGGCAGAGAAAAGCTGAACGTCAATATCATTTCCTGACATAAGTCCTTCCAATCACCGCGCTGAATTACAATCACACCCTCCTGATTTCAGAACTCTCTCATTTCCCCACTTCCCGTTTGGACGGCCATCGTCTCAACAAAGCTGAATGAGTGTTGGGATGTTGATCGCGTTGCAACACTAATGATAGGCTTATTGAAGTGTATTGAGCATGTTGTTGTTTCAGGAGGAAACATTGGATTTTACCTCCAGTTAACTGAAAGCAACATGGCTTGAATTTAAACGGTGATGGTAAGGCAGCCACCTTAACTTTATTTGTTTGTTTTCTTGCTGTCCCTAGGTACGACCCGCCCCCCTCGAGACGGAGAGGTCCCAGGGGTGGATTACAACTTCCTGTCTGTGGAGGACTTCCTAGAACTTGAGGACAGTGGCACACTACTGGAAATAGGAACATATGACGGTGAGGATGATGATAACCGACACTCACGATGGCGCAGGTGTGCCGATTCTCCACAGATACAATGAGCGTAGCAGCATTTGTGTTTTCCTACATTCATATGTGCGCTCAGTTGATTCAGATTAGACTGTGCATGATGGGGGGGGGGGGGGTGGGGGGGGATTCAGGAGACAGCCGGTCACTCCACATCTGCCCCTCTCACTCTGATTAGGAGAGTGTTGTGCAGCGCTAAGTCTCGTACCAACACAAACCTCGGTGTGTAAACATCCGTGTGTGGGTGGATGTGTGTTTGTGCATTGTGTGTTTGTGCGCCAGCATGTGTGTTGTGCAGGGCTAAGTCTAATGTGTGTGTGTGTATGTGTGTGTGTGTGTGTGTGTGTGTGTGTGTGTGATTGTGCGACATTAATCTGCTTGGCACCGGTTCTGCTGTGTGTTGGCACGTTCCTCTCTTTCACGCAGACAATGTCAAATACCTGTCCACGGGAGTCTGTGGCCATCCAGAGAACCACAGGAAGACAAGATTATTGATTTATAACCAACCCCAGCGTTTTTATGGATATATGATTATATACAGAAACATCTGTGATCATATGTAACGTCAATCTTTCAGCGTCTTAAATGTCAGATTTCTTATTATAGTTGACAGGAAATGAGGGGAGATGACATGCAACAACATCCATGGCTGGATTCAAACTGTTCAAGCATTAATTCGGCATTTGGGAAAATATGATAATGATTTGCTTTCTTGCTGAGAGTTAGAAGAGAAGATCGATATCATTTTCATGTTCGTACCAGGCGGCAACCTCCGTTTCTGAAAAGTGAACTCAAATTCATCTAGATAATTTTGCTAAAATTGCTAAAACTCAATAAAATAGCGGTAGCTTCGGCTGTACGACAGTTTTCCTCAGATAGACTAGTGGACACTGATCGGGGTTGTTCGGATCCTGGTTGTTGGTCCTCTGACAGCTTATTGAAAAAGTACTGCAACTGTCACAAATATCGCCGTCGGTATGAACAGTTTTGATGAAAAATGTTTGCGGGCTAGAATTTAGCATTCCTGTGTAGTTTATTGGTCACACCCCCCGGTGTGTAAAGGCCTTAACTCTTGGCCTGAAAGCAAGTAAGCGTATTCCCCAAAATGCTGAACTATTCCTTTAACGCTGACATGGTATTAGACCCCGAGGGTCACCACGGGGGCCTCTTTCTCTCATATTTACAAAGAATTAATGGATACATGATTCTTACCATACCAGAAACTGTTTGACAAAAACAGTTTCAGTCAGAATAAAAAAGCTGCTGAAACAAGCCGGGTGTTGTGAGCTGCTCCATTGTTTCTGCTCAGTGTGCTTTCATAGCCCAGACAATACAGCAGCCTCAAACACAGACTAGACCCGCTCTGCTTTCCCACCAGCTGCTCATTTCCACGAATCGTGGTCACATTGTGATCCAGCTTTACGTATTCTCCTCTCGGCGGTTTGCCTGCTATACCTTTCTGTCCCTCCCGCTCTGCCTGTTTCCCCCCGGCTTCCTCTCCCTGTCTCGGTTTCTCCTTCTGCGTTTTTCTCTCTCAAGCATGCTAATGTCCTCCTTGTTGCCTAGGTAACTATTATGGGACCCCCAAGCCGCCGAGGCAGCCCATCAGTGGGACAGTGATTCTCAGTGATGCAGGCTCCCAGCAGTCCACCCCAAAGCGCACCAAGTCCTACAATGACATGCAAAACGCCCGCGTAGTGCCTGCTGACGACGACGATGACGACCAGGCCACGGAAATGAACAACAGTTTTACAGGTGAGGGGCGTCGCTGCAGCCTCCTTGGAGGTTTTTTTTCCGGCCGCTCTCTGCTGCCTTTATGCATTTTGTGGTGTGTGTCGAGGCTCGTGTAGGAGTGTCTGCGTCTCCGTGACGTGTGCCAGAGATAGTGTGTGAACGTTTGTGATGCTCTCCTCCGTTCTGTACGGCGCTGGGTGTCTGGCGGTTACATCATGTCTTTGTGATGCTGATTCCTTTTTTTTTTCCTGTGAGCCTCCAAACACTGCCATCTGCCTGCGAGGAGGGGTGCAGTGTGTGTGTGTGTGTGTGTTTGTGTGTGTGTGTGGGGGGGGGGTGGGTTAGATTACAGGCTGCACTCATTTTCTCCCTACAGAGGCCTCACATCCTCTCCTACCTGAATGTGTTCATGTCCATCACGTGTTACTATTTCAGTCTCAGGGGATTTCTCAGCACATCTTTGCAGAATTTTCACCTGCATGTTATGCTCCATAATTTATGTATAAAAAAGGTAAATAGGAGACAATATGAGATTTTTTTTTTTATGCCAAAGCGTCCGCCCATGTATTTCCTTCCCTTCTTTAAAAGCTCCCCTGTTTGTTTTGAGCAATAGATGGTTTCTTTTTCTCTCTTGCTGTGAAATCTATGCCCTCTCTGTGTCCCCCGTGCCAGGCTGCCAGAGTGTTGAATTAGCATTTGATCAAATCCTGAAAGGCCCACGGAAGTGGTGGAGGACGTTGGGCCAGAAATGTGGAGCAAGTTTTTTTTTGGGGGGGGGGTTGGGGGTTGGTTGAGCTTTTAGGTGAAAGAGGCTTATGGGTGGAGAGGTAAAAAAACAGGGTGGGGGCCAAAAAGAGTTTTGTTGCCAAAAGAATTTGCATATTCCTGGGGCCCTTTCAGTACACTAGAAATGGGTGGGAGCCAAACTTAAGGGGGGGGGGTTAAAGTTGAATAAGTGCTATCCAGAGTGAGCATGTCTGCTTCTTTCATCTGTTCTCTTATCGCATGCACGACATATAAACTGTCTTTTTTTTTTTTTGTTCTTGTCGTTTCCCGTGTGGTGCCCGTTGTGTTACCCAGGATCTTTAGTGCGTAGTCTCTTCCCCTCTCCTTTGTTGTGCACAGGTAACCCTAACGAGCAGGACGAGAGCCGCGGCGGCACCCTCCGGCCGTACCCCGCGCGTGACAATGCTCCATCCTGTGGTCTGAACAATGCGGCCACCTCCACCGCCGAGAGCGGGCAGCAGACCCTCGCAGAGCCGCAGGTCTCTCCGGAGGAGCCGCAGGGCCCGATGCCTGAAAACTGGGAGATGGCCTACACCGAGAGCGGAGAGCTTTACTTCATAGAGTATGTATCAACAAGCTGCAACATCCTCACAGTTTGATCCGCTCTCTTAAGCACTAAGCATTTCTCACCGTAGCTCATTTGGTGTTTTTTTTAATGTATTTTACCTGCACAATTATCCCTTTTGTTCGTCCAGTGGCTTGTCTTCCCCCCATGATTTGGTTTTTAGGCCTCCCCAGCCAACCTGCCCAGCCCTCTGGGTGCCACTGCTTTCCTGTTAATCCCTGCATGTCCCGATCTCTAAAGGAGATCACATCCTGATCACCTGACTACCTCCACCTCTCTGTCCTCTCCGCAGCACGGCAAAGGCACACCACCCGGACATGGCTGTGTGTTTTCAGAGCTTGTATGTTCATTTCTGCTATCACTGATTTACAGTATGTTCTTGTTTAGCGATAGAGGGAGAAGTCAGGGTGGTTTTATTGTTTGATATCCTGCCTGTGTGGCTCCGTTGTGCTCGTTTCTCTCTTTGCAGCGGGCGCCTTCTGTCCTGTCTGTAAACTCGCTGACGCGGTTTACTTTCTAATTCTTATTGATGCATTCGCGCGGCCCTGCCGTGCTTTTATTGTGTCGGTTCTGGCGGCCTGTGTTGAATTACTCCTGTTGTCTCGTCTTGTTTCCTCTTCAGCCACAACACAAAGACCACATCATGGATGGATCCTCGGTGTAGAGACAAAGCCTCCCGGCCGCTGGAGGAGTGCGACGACGATGGTAAGCTTCTACACCTCGATTACTCAATGAAGGTGGACATTCACGCTTCTGCGCAGCGCTTTTAGGAATCAGTAGGTGGTCTCATGACTTCCTCTCGTTTACTGAGAGGTACATATCCAGGGAGGTATTTACGTAGCACGAGATGTGTTACACGTCCTGTGAACAGTCGTTCTTTCACAGCTATTGTCGCATAAAAACATGACAAATAATTCCCCACGTTTGATAAATTCCAAATGACAGTTGAGTTCAGAACACAGATTGTAGAATTGCACCATCCAGTGGTGGAATTCAAAGTGGCACGCTGCGTCTTCTCTGCTCGCTCCGCTTTGTTTACATGTTTATTATCCTGTTCATGTACACTTTGTGACACTAAGGGGTTTCTGTTTTCCTATTTGCCTTTTTTTTCCTCCTCTGGACTGTCACCTCATTCTTTATTTGCTCTCGATTCCTCCACCCCCCCCCCCGACCCACCTCTCCTCCGCTATCCATCCCCCCTTTTCTATTCTTCATTTTATTTTCTTTGTTCCATCCTGCTTTCATTTTGGAGAAGAAGGGATACATACAGAGGAGCTGGAGACGGATCTAGGTAAGATTTATTTTTAGATTGTGTTTAAAAACAAAGGACGGTTAAAGCTGTTTGTGCAGCAGTGAGTCATCTCATTTTGAGGAGGAAGAGGTAGAATTAACACTAAACCTTGAAATCGTGTGTCTCAGACTCACACAATGTCTGAGTGGACATCACGCTAAGACCTTCACAGGCCGTGGAGATCAACAGTTTCAATTTCTTTTTATTAAGATCCATAAGAGAAAAGCTGATGTTTGCAGTGAAACATTTCGATGCCGTGTGGGCTCAATGTCTGATAATTCAAATACTTGGTGGAGGACGATCTGAAGATGCAGTGTGACAAAATGGTAAAATATATGAGAAGATCTGTTTGATTAGTTTTACAGTTTGTGATGGACTTAATAATTCCTGCCAGCTCAAAGCATCTGAACGCGTCTCCTCACGAGGGCCTACATTTTGGTCCAAGTTGCCAAGTTCCAGCACATGCGACTGATTTGTTCAGATCTTCTGTCGCGCCACCGTCAGGACTATGAGCCCACAAAGCCAGTTGAAGAGGTTTGGCATAGGACTGGACCTGTGTGCAAACTTTTCTTTATTTTCATTCATGGGAAGGCAGATTTCAAAGAAGAAGAAGATGAGGAGGAAGACATAAACAAATGAGGTTTATTAGATTAAATGACAGAGTTATGACTTATCCATCTTTCTGATACTCTGCACTAAAGATCGCTAAAATGATTTCTTCTGTTCGCGTTTGTTTGAAATTGCAGCTTCTTTGGCGCATTTCAAAAGTTAGTTAATGTGCTTTAACTGGAAGAAGAAGACGGCACGCCAATGTAAACAGTGCAGGTTTCTCAGACCTCAAGGATGAACACAATGTGTTTTCATGAAACTAAAGTAAACACGTATGCATTTGTCTGCTTTGCTTACTGTAAACACAGTAACTTTAGAGCAGAACTTAGATTGTTTATGTTTAGAGATGAGAAATGAAAATCATCTGATGTGAAAACCTGACCATCGTTATGTTAAAAGCCGTGTCCAATATGACTTTCATTTTACCAACAGTTGTTTTTCTTATTTCTACTTTTCAAATGTTTCCAGCCTATAATAGAGCCTCATAGTATGAATCCCTACTGGGAGAGATATACTGTGCTTTTGTGTATAATTACCTGAAAATAAGAATGATTGTGTTTTTGTTACCTTATGATCTTTATCTATTTACATAAGGAGCCGGTCGCCATGTCCTCTACACTCTAGATAGGACCGTTCTGATACATGTGCGGTCTAGACGGAGACGTTAGATTGTGGGTTGTGTTCATTCAATCACAACATGCAGCAGTGGTCGTTGCAGACACACCTGGCAGAGATCTGCACTCTACTGAGAGCACCTTTCTAGTTCAATTTGCTGGTGTTCCTCACAGTTCATGGCCGGCATCCAATGCACACATTTGTCACTCTGAGGTTGACGCATGTTCTTGGAGTTGCTTCACAGACATCCCAGTTTGCAGGCAGCACAAACAACCCGGTAACGGAACGAGAGCTCCGTCTCAAACAAGGCCTCCGATGTCTGGCTGAGCGCCTTTATTATTCCTGGCTGCTCAGATACATCCAGTCTGTGATTATCGATTGTGAAATACAAGTCTCTTATGAAAGTGTTTACTGGACTTGGGGAAAACCCCCGAGTAACACAAGGCGGTAATGTCTTTGTCCGAAATCAGATACAGTGAGGAGGAGGAGGAGGAGGAGGAGGAGGTGCCAACTTCTTAATGGGGATGTGTCAGTTTAATAGGCCTCGTCTGTTCGTCTGTTCCCATGGAGTGTGTGTGTGTGTGTGTGTGTGTGTGCAATGTGTAAACGGTGTGTTAACATAGAGAGGCAACGTTGAGTTCAGCGGAATAATATGCTAATATTTAAATTATTATTCGAATCATAAGCAGGCAAATACATTTTACATTTTCAGACTTCACTTGTGTGTTGTTGTTGTTGTTGTTGTTGATGCACAGTGTTGTAGATGTTTTAGCCGTGATGATTATAATAAAGGTGGTTGAGGGCCGCAGGAGAGTGAACCCGTCATAATTTAGGTATGTCTATTAGCTCGATATTCATAAAACATAAGTGATACTGGCAGAATCCTCCGTACCCGACAGTGAGCCAATTTGGGTTTCAAATAAAAATGCAATAAAAACAAGAGATTTTAGATGGAGAACTTAATGTCTCCGTGGCAAGTAGAAACAGATATTTTTCAAAATAAAATAGAAATGGTCAGAAAAGTCTGCGGTTATTGTAGTTGTATTTTTCTTGGCTTTTGATCTTATTTTGGCATTTATGGGAGACATAGAGACAGCAAGCCCCCGTGTTTACGAATATAACCCAGCAAAACAAACTCTGACTCAGGACTTTAACAACATTAAAGAAATAAGTCATGGGCCAAGTGCTTTGGTGCCATAATCCCAGATGTTAGTAATCATAAAGAGAAATGTGCTCCACACTAAACCTCCTGTAACTGTAGTTTATTAACCGTGTTTGCTACACTGGATGTTTTGGAGTCAATCCAACGAAACTCAGACCTGCTAATGACCGAGGTGAAAGTATTAATCTGTTTTTAATGTTGTGTTGCCTTCTGTGTTTCAGAGCTGCCTCCTGGATGGGAAAGGATAGAAGACCCGGTGTACGGGGTGTACTATGTAGAGTAAGTTAATCACCTTATTGACACAAATTGGCCAAATTAAAGACTCTCTCGGGCATTGATGAGAGCAGTTTTGATGAGCTAATTATATACTGTAACTACAGTGCTTGACACTACGCTTTTTCAGCCAGATGTTTTACTTGCCGGATAGTCAAACGTGCTTGTCCGAATTGAAAAATAAAATCAAGACAATTGGATTTTTAAAAAAAGGCAAAGAATTCTAAATATTCAATAATATACTTTTTTGTGCAAATTAATCTTTACCCCTATTACATTGTGTCTCCTCCCTCTCACTGTCTCAGTCATATAAACAGGAAGACCCAGTACGAGAACCCAGTGGTGGAGGCGCGGCGTCGGAAGATCCTGGAGCAGCAGCAGCCGCAGCCTCCAGAAGGTGAGCGGTATATTCGAGGTTCGTTTCCTGCCCTGGCACGGCACCATTTCTTTCTTTCTTCATGTCTGTGAGAGTGTCATGTCCTTTCTAGTTCGTCCAGTGCTCTCCAGGGTTTGTGGCCAGACCGCTCTTGACTTTAATTTGTATGTCAAGGCAAAACAAACAAAAAATTCACTAAAAAAGCAAAAGTTTTACCAAAAATAAGAGCTGGCCCAAGCCCTGGTGTCGTCTTTTGGTGTTTAGGTTTTAATTTGAAAGTCATTCTGTATTTGATCATTTTATATGCTTTACCATAAAAAAAGGCTAGGAAGAGATTTTTTAACTTGAGCCCAGAGGTTTTCAAACGGTGAGGCATGTCTCCTCATGGGAGCCGTGAGGCAAAGATAATGCATGAGGTGAAAGTTAGTTATTCTAGTTTTTCTCGCTGATTTTGGGCCATTTATCAACACAGTCTGGAGTCTGAGCTGCAGAAGCTGTAACACGCAGCTCACGAAGGCAATTAAGGGATTTTGAAACACGCAATTCGTATCAAAAACCTGCTAAATCTGCACACACAGATACTCACATTCTGAGATTCAGTGTGACTTACACACACTTAGGGTATCATCCCCTAAATAAAGGTCCATAAATCGAAATAATAAAGTTTTCTTTAGTATCAAAGTAATCCAGTGATAGTCGTCCGTACATCCCACGGGTGCATTGCAAACAGGAACCGTTAATATGGCAATAAAATGTGAACACAAATATAGACTAAAAGAAACGTTATGAGAACCGTAGTTCCAAAACGTCGATTATGATCATCCCCAAAACAGAAGTAAGACAAAGAATATTAACAGGAGTACAAACATCCACTAAGGGATCAGAGAGAAGAAACTCATTTAGAGAAAACGTCCTTTAAAGAGATGTTTAGTTCAATTACAGACATTTTCAAGACACTACAGGTGAATAAGGTACAGAAATAGTTAGATCTCACCATGAAACTTCACCAGCTCATTACTGACATTAAGACAATTACGTTTTCTGAAACTTTACGTTTAAATATGCAAACGATGCATTATCTAAAGGACACTTTTGGTGAATTTAGGAGAAATCTACAGACGCAGAAGTAGTGAAATATTTTCTTTCCACGAGTCTGAAAGAAGAGCTGTCATGGAAGCAGTATAACCCAAAATTGATCAGTGCATAAAAGTGTGGTTTTGCCTCGGGGTGTCTCGCCATAATATCATTTTCATGTTAAATTCTGAATATCTTTTTGTCTGTACTATCGCTCAGATCTTCCCATCACAATGTTTTGTCCTTTCATTCCTGGAATACTGACACTCTCCTCTATCCATTCATATACAGATGTTTGCCCTGTGTTGAAAACCTCTGGACATACTGACACAGTGTCAGAATTGCTTTAACTGTTTAACTGCAAACAACATTTTTTGTGCTTAGATCTAATATATATATATTTTACATTGCAACACTCACAAAAGTATCTCCCGTTCAACAAATAACACAAGTAGAAGCTGATGTAAATGAGGAGCAAATTACAACTGAAGTGTAAAAATGAATCGGATGGCAAGTGTGTGCAGTGTGTGCTTAAAGCTGAGTGTGTCTGTACGTGTGTTGTCTGTTACGTGTTTCTACGTGTGCATGCGTGTGGCATGTAAATACACTTTTTGTGCCGAGCGCGTGTCGACGACGTGTGTGTGATTGTGTCCTCACAGAGTGGATAGAGGAGCACTCGTCGGCGTCGACTCCGTTAGCAAACTACGCTCCAAACCACCTGGAGACCTACAGGGACCCGCAGGGCCCGCCAACTCTACCTCCACTCCCTGCAGGAGCCAAACGTAAATGCTTAATTAATAGACACCGTGTATACTTCGTTACTACTGCTGGATTGTTCTACGACATCTTGACAGAGGCTCAAAGATGCATCACACGGCTCAGATGATTAACAGAAACGTTTGCTCACAATTTCTTTTTTTTCCTCCATTTTCTGGGAACAAAAACATATTTCATGTCTGCTAAATGTCTTCACAGTCTTTTGACGTGACATTTAAAAAAGGACATACTATAATATGTGGAAGTGACAAACGAATGCATGCAGAACAAATGTTGTTAGACACATGTCAAACTGTCCAACAAACAAACCAGTACACTGTTTCATAGCCATGAAGTTTAAGGAATCAGTCGTTTTGTACTGAATTGAGAGACAGAATTACAACTAAACATTATCCAGGATTGTTGAATATGTTGATGGTTGTAAATGTAAGAGTTGTTTCTCCGTTTGCTCCGCAGGAGGGAAGCCTTTCTTCACGAGAAACCCAGCAGAGCTGAAAGGAATCTTCATCAACACAAAGCTGAAGAAGAGTCACCGCGGCTTCGGCTTCACCGTGGTCGGAGGCGACGAGCCAGATGAGTTCCTACAGATCAAAAGTCTGGTGCTGGACGGGCCTGCAGCCGTGGATGGCAAGATGGAGACAGGTGCAGTACGCAGCCACTGTCCACAGGGGGCACTGTTTTCATTCAACACACTTCCTCCACTTCATCCATCTCAGTTTTATTTATGAGCCCAGTCCCAGTGTTTGACTCCCTTGTGGATTTATTTTGAAACTCTACAAACCATGCTTAGGGGAATTACCCACAATGCAAAGACTGGTGACGTTAAACAATGACAGAGGAATAGAGCATTGTAAGGAAAATTAACAAAACATGCACAAGATGAGATTCTCCCGTTGAACTAGGTTTTAGACGCAGAACGCCCTGTTTGGTCGCCTCTTACAGAACTTTAATGTTCTTGTTTCACTCCTTTGAATAATAGAATAATAATAATAACATCTAAATCCTAAACATCACTAACAGTATTTTTAGTACAGCAGTGTTGTTTAGACCTGATTCATTTACTTCAAACCCCACAATCTTAGAAATATAGGTGCTAACTAGAACCATATAGGGTTCCTTGAATTGTCCTTAAAGGAGAACCCTTTTTGGTTCCTGGTTGAACCTTTTATAAACGTTTCACCTGGAACCCGTTCAGAGGGTTCTACTTAGTTGCCAACATAAAGGGTTGTACCTAGAACCACCTGTGAAAGGTTCTACCCAGAACCCAGTATGCAAGATTCTACAAAGAACCCTTCTTTGGTGTAATGGTTCCATCCAGAACCCTATCTAAAGGTTCTATCCAGAAAATGTCCATCTTCTAAGGGACAATAATCCAACCATGGGGTTCTACCGAGATCCCTTTTATATTCCAAGGGTCTCATCTAGAACCCTCTCAGGGAGTTCTACCGAGAACCCATTTATATTCCTTGGGTTTCATGTAGAACTCTAAAGGGCCGGGTTTGGTTCACAATCACAGTTTTTCCTTGAAAAGCTCTTTCTTCCAAAAAGGGTTCTTTGGATGAAAAGGGTTCTTAGTTGAACTCTTAGTCTCACAAAGAACCCTTGAAAAACCTTCTTCAAAAAAGGGTTCTTCAGAAGCAAATGGTTCTGGGTAGAACCTCAGCCCTTCAGGAAGAACCCATTTAGAACCCTTATTTCTAAGAGGGAGTAGCTGTTAGTTGTGTCCGTGATGGCATCACTAACGGTCTGATTCTTTGGTGCAGGTGATGTGATCGTCAGTGTGAATGACACCATCGTGTTGGGCTACACCCACGCTCAGGTGGTGAAGATCTTCCAGTCCATCCCCATCGGTTCCATGGTGGACTTGGCTCTGTGCCGCGGCTACCCGCTGCCCTTTGACCCCGACGACCCCAACACCAGCTTGGTGACCTCGGTGGCGATCTTGGACAAGGAGCCGATCATCATCAACGGACAGGATGCGTTTAACTCGCCTTCCAACAAGAACAGAACCGTCAACGGCATGAGGGATCCGCGGCCGCACAGCCCCTCGGCCGAGGCGGCGTCCAACGGCTCGCACGGCTACTCCAGCGACGTGGTCAACCTGGCCTCGTCCATAGCCACCCAGCCGGAGCTGATCACCATCCACATGGAGAAGGGCGACAAGGGATTCGGCTTCACGATCGCAGACAGCCTGACTGGAGGAGGGCAGAGGGTCAAGCAGATAGTGGACTACCCGCGCTGCCGTGGCCTAAAGGAGGGGGATATTATAATGGAGGTCAACAAGAGAAACGTCCAGAATATGAGCCACAATCAGGTGGTGGACCTGCTGAGCAAATGTCCCAGGGGCAGTGAGGTCACCATGCTGGTGCAAAGAGGTACGTGTTACATCTTGACGTCACATATTTGGATTTATAGATGCAGGAACGAAGGTTTTGGCGCAAAAAAGGATGTGCGCGAGAGTGAGCTGTTGTCTGCTGAACAGACACTAGCTCGAATAGTTGGCACAGTGGGAAAAAAAGTGACATAATGAGAAGGCAGGAGAGAAAAGTGAGGAAGAGAGTGGGTGGCGGGCTGAAAATGTTCTGACTGGATGGGATAAAACGAGGAGAGGCAAAGAGACGATGGGCTGAGTTAGCATGGCGGTCGATGAGCAGTGTGGGGTGGGGGGGCGCATCAGGTCAGGGACTCGTATATGTTATGAATACGGACGCTGCTGAGTTGGACCTCTGAGACTTTGTCACACTTCACGTCTGCTGTCGTCCCGTGTTGCATAAATCATAAAAGGGTATCGTGAAGGGTGTGCTTTGTTTATTTTCTGCTCTGGGTGTGTTTTATTTTGAAAATACTGGTTTTATTTTGAAAAAACTGTACCTGGAATGAACAAATGAGAAGAGATCAGAGCCTGCGTTCATGGAAACAGAACGTTTTTGAATGTTTCATTGATTTTGATTGGGAAATTGAGCATACGGTTGGTTTTTATGTTTGCTAATGTAGCCGCGCTGTGTTAATGTGGATTTTATTTTTGTGCTGGAATCTACATTTTTCTGGATTGTCATCCTGTTCACTGATACCCTGCCCCATTATTTTCCATCACACTACGCTGTCGGCCCGGAATGACCCAGAGATAAATAGTTTTTCTCACTGAAATGTCAAAACAAAACAAATAGTTTGCCGGCATGTAAGGGTTTTTTCGCAAACACCGAATGACATTGGAGGCCCCTCATCCGTCCATGACGGCTGACCCACATCTTTATTAGTGGCAGGTTTGGAATACATCAGTTATGCCTTCTAATGAGTTCACCTTGTGCTCCGCTGCTGGAATAACGCCGCTGTATCGTGTTAAATGTCAGCATCATTATGGGCTTGTGTGAGCGAGTCTTGAGAGAGAGAGAGGCTGATATGGATGCAGGGCGGTGTTCCTGCTACCAGAGCGGAGAGCAAGAGGTTCAAAGAGAGCAAGAGCAAGTCTGAGAGGAAACAAAGTAGAGGATAAGTGGGCAAGGAGGCCACGAGCGGTCACTGGGGCAGGCAAGGCGAACAGATCATCTCTGTTAGCTTTGACACCGGCCTGTCATTATTCTGAGCTCAGGTGAGAGTCCAGGTGATGAGAGGCAGAAACAGCACCAGGCAGCCAGAGGCGGGTCGGTAGTTAAGCTATTATCTCAATCGCCGTGTTTCCATTCACATATTGTTCTGAGCATTTTAAAGGATCGCATTAGTAAAGCTGAATGGAAACAGCAAAATTAGATGAAACTCAAAGCTTCCACGCTCGCTTTTGCTTCTAGCGAAAAAAGAGTTGATGCACTAAATGGGATATGGAAACTCTTTAGCCAAATTAATTCTGATGTAGCGACCGTTTATCTCGCATGACTGATCAGCAATTTACGCTGACGGCTATATATTTATATTGTCTTTGTCTCCAGGCAACATGAAACACTGCCAATAGTAGTTGACATGAAAGAATGATTATAAAAACTTGCCCAATTTAAACAAATTCCCAAAGACCTCTCTCCATTTCTCTCTCGTAGATGGTTAGATGGCCAAGCCGACATGTTTTGTTGCGGTTCACAACCTCTTCTTCTTCTTCTTCTTCTTCTTCTTCTTCTACTCACTGTAGCCGAGTTCATTATTTTCAAACCAATTTGCTTAAAATTTGAAATAGTGCAACACAAAACAATATCACACATACACACGCATGACTTTTCTTGGTACATTTTACCATGTATTTTACTTTAGATATGGCTTTGATGGCCAAAGACACGATTCTCGCATCATATTGAGCACACACGAAACAAAACAAGTTTGTGCAACTTTGGCAAAGAAGAAAATATTTCAGAACCGTATTTTCAAAACATAAGGGCGGCGCAGATGGATGATTGTCATAATATCATTGCAAATGAAACATCTTTGGGTTTTGGACCATTGTTCACACAAAACAAGCATTTTAAAGATGCCATCTTGGGTTCTGGGGCATTTGTTAGACTAAACAACTTAAGTGATGAATCCAAAATATACATCACGGATTAATCAACTGTAGAAATAATAATTAGTTGCAGCTGTACTCCATAATAACGGCTGCGTGTTCTCGGCTGTCTGCCTGAGAATGATGCGGTAACCTTTCAAGTGATCGCTAGCAGCTAGCGCATAATCGCTCACAAACAACAATTATGGGAGCTAAGAGGAGGAGCGGGGGAGGGCGATAAGAAGAGACGGCGTAAAGGATGAGAAATAGGAGGGCCAGGGATCATGTTTTGAGGAAAGTGGAGGAGGAGGATTAGTGGAGAGATTTGCTGAACAGCACTGGAAGTTCAGCGAGGGGAGCGTGTATGAGGGGATTGGTTTAGAGAAGTGAGAAGGAGGAGGAGGAGGAGGAGGAACAAGGTGGACTTCAGCTGGAGGAGAAGAAGAAGCAGCTTTAATCTCTTCATCTGTGACTCATCAATCTGCGCTGTTTGACTCAGCAGAGTTTTTAAGAGATGGCACAAAGCACAAGGTCAAACAAACACAACATCACACAGTGATTCTCCTCACGGATTGTTCAATTATGTCTCCAATACTAATGCAATTTTGTAGATGATATTTTTTGCAGTAGAGTGTCGCAGAAGTTACATAAATGCAAAAATATTATAAAACTCTTTGTAGCATTAAAACTCATGTGGATGACACATCTTGAAATGCTACACCGGTTTATCCCAGCAGGCAGCGTTGCTCTGAAGTGAACAGTGTCGGAGCACTTTGCTCGTGGCTAATCTCACACAGCGAGTTCAGAAGCTTAACAAAAAATAAGAAAATTCAAATGTGTTTTGTCACCGAACATTTGCAGAAAGCTGTGGTGCATGTTCACCTTAATATGCTCCTTGTGATGGCAGAACAGCGCGTCTGAAAACAACAGAGACACATTTAGGTGTTTTTTTTGGGATTGCCCCAACAAGTGGTTTAAATTCTGCCGTCGTCGAACACTTAGAAGAAGAGATGAACTGTGTGATTAGTGCGATGGAAAGAAACACGAGGTAGAACAGTCTGTTGTGGTTATGAGGGAAGCAGCTGCTGAAGGACTGTGTGACAGTTGTTAAAAAGAAGCACTTGTCTACAAGCACAAAGGGGCATGTATATCATATTTGAATAACCTTAATGTCTACATTTATTAACACTGGACATTCTGCAAGGTTTAAGACTTAAACAGCTGTCAAAAACATCTATTATTGCTTTAAGTTTTTCGAGTGTAACGATAACATCTGGCGTTTTCACACACAGGATCTGCTCCCGTAAAGGAGGCCAGCTACTACTCCTCCATCTTGTCTTCCCAACCGTTGTTGCCATGACAATCGTGCACAGCGCTCCTGTCCCCTGAGAGGAGGAGGAGGAGAGAAAATGAAAAGACAGAGATGGGGGGGCTATAAAGTGTAGAGGAATGAAAATGTGATAATAAGAGGCGGCGAAGGAGGTTTCATTTAAAGCAGATGTAGAGAAGGGACTGTCGGTGGAAGAGGACGATCTCTTGAGTAGAAGCACGATCAACATGCGTACAGGTTTGCCTCATCGGAAGAGAGCATTACTCATGTTGTACACCCTCTAACAATGCATACAGAGAACCTGGAGGAAGGACTCGCTCTGTGTGGGCTCTGCAAAGACCCACCAAGGCCACAGCGTCAACAGCATAGTGAGACACACACACAGGGCCATTCACTTTCAAAAGAAAGAATGACCGCCCCAATACACACACTCTCACACATTCGTACCCACGCAACTATGCAGAAACACACATTTTTCTGCATTTTCTTGTCGTCACTGCTGTTTGCAGTTCTTATTACCTTTTACAGATGAGCAACAATGACCGGAAACATTACAAACTGCCGTGAGATGTGCACGGCCCGGGATAAGAGGGATTAAACCCGCCCCAGAACATCATTTGGTGCCCATCTACGGAGCATCAGTGATATTGGTGACGAGAGGTGCCTGCGCAGAGCCCTAATGATATTAAATACCCACCCAGCCACAGTCTGCTGCCGTCTGGCAAGAGAGACACAAGCATCAGCTGCCGTACCACCAGACTTCAGAGCAGCTTCTTTCCTGAAGCTGTGACACTCCTAAAGTCATCCTCCACATATAATACAGTTTTGCTGTTTTTGTGCTTTTCTTATGGAGCACAGAAGGATTAAAAACTGCATTTCTTTGCGCAATGACAACCTTAAACCTTGATGTTTTTTTAATGGGACAAGATGTCTAATTAAGTGATGCGAGGGTGTGACCCACTCCTTTATCACCAGTACTTGCTTTCACGCACAAATCATACAACCTATTGAGCAGGAAACACCACGTGGCGTGTCTTCATATCGCCGATTGATAAAACGAGGCTGTCTTTGAGGCCCGACATCCGCCCGCCTTCTTCAGAGCCGTTCAATAATTCCCTCATTAGCATATCTCTTTGTTACGCTGCTAGTCACTACAGGCGTGCCTCACTGTCTACTGTAAAAGAAGTAAAGGAAGCAGCCTCCTCCGCGCTGATGCTCATGAGAGCCACTTTAGGTCACCGCACAACTGGCGGTCGCCCGCTTGCACTCCCGATCTGTTTACTTCCCCCTCTCATGTGACTGATAATGCACACGGTCTTAGTCAGGCTGGTAGAAGGTTTCCTCAGTCATAATGAGCTCAGCGGTGTTCTGTTTTTGGGGTATTGAGCAGAGCTTTACTGTCATTCAGCAGCTTTAGCAGAGATCTGGCCTCGGTGCATAATGTAAATGCTACATGCGTGCCTTCATACTCGTCCATGTTTTTGCTCCGTGCATAAATAAATTCTCAGCTCTTTCCATACCTGCACGTGCCGACATGTATAGCACGCATGCATTCGTGGGGGCTTTCTACGCCGTCGCGTGTGTGTGTGCGGGAACATGCGATTCCCATATTTCTTTCACCCAGCTGCAGCTGCTCATAAATGCTACATCCAGCCAGATTGGATCAAGGCTGAGTTACACACAATGCATCAGTGTCGCCATGCCAGAAGAAAATTAGGCAGATTTAAAAAAAAAAAACTGCATCATGCAGTGAAGATGCATGTAAATCAGCTGACACAGCTACAGCGGGTGAATGTGAAGTTGGGGGGGTCAAGCTACGGTCCTCGAATCTTTATTGTCCTTCAGCTCCGTGGCCAAATTTGTTAACCATATGGCCGTAGTTAAATTCAATTCTGATATGCTTGATGCTAATTATGCTCGACCTCGTCGACAGTTTGAGGATTTTCAGAGGTTGTTTCAAAGGGGAAAGTATTTATTGACCTCCCGCACTTGTGTGTTTGAGGGTTCCTGGGTCATATATGTGCTGTTGTAATGGGAAACACTTCTTACTTCATTACCTGATGTGTGTCCTTCCTGGGTCACGCACACACACACACACACACACACACACACACACACGAAAACATTCATCAGCACGTCAGCAGCTGGGACGTTCCACTTCCTCCTGTAACTGGCACCCCATAATCTAAGGGAGGGGAGGGAGAGAGGGAGGGAAAATAGGGAGGATGAATTATGAATCGTGTAGAGTGAGGGGCTTTGCAGCAACAGAGAGTTTTAACATTTAATGATTTTTTTTTTGCCAATGCAGCAGAGAGAGAGCCTAAGATGGATGCTTGCATGTTGTTGACGTCGTTCCATCACGATATGTAAAGAGCGCGTTGTCATCGCTCTCTATGGAGGAGAGTGAATTGATCACAGATCTGGCATCGGCTCCTCACACCTCGCCTATTTAACAAAGTCGACGGCTCCGCCGCTGCACACAGAACTAGTTGATCGCCTTGGCAACGGCAACTCTTTGTCCCAATGTCGTTCGGTGCGTTCATTTGTCTATTTTTGTCTCGACACACTTTGCCGTGTAGTTAGCGGAGCGAGTCGCGGAGGGAAAGGGGAGTTTTCCTGGAAAGCGGCGAAAACTCTCTCTCTCTCTGTGTGTGTGTGTGTGTGTGTGTGTGTGTGTGTGTGTGAATATGTCTCAGGTAGAGGAGCCTACATGTTGATTGAGTCGTTGGGCTTTGATGGAAAAGAAAGCGGTTGAAAGGAATGTAGATGATTCCCCACACTGTGAATCCTCTCCCCCGACAACTGGCTCCAAGTATTAATATTTCATTAGCACAAATGAGATTGATCTCGGTGACTCTCTACAGTGTGTTAACTAGTGTTTATATATAAGAGAGAGACAGAGGGAGAGAAAGTCATGGTGGAGGGAGGAAGAGGAGGAGGAGGGGGGGGCAGAGAGAGAGAAGATCAGCTTCTCAATGTGCGCCTCGAGCAAAGCTGAGGGGTGTAGAGGAGAGGAAACAGCTCCGTGGCTACTCAGATGTGCATAGTAAGGCAGCAGCTCAGGCTTCCCTTTGATACGACGCTCGGGCTGCTGGGCTCCTGCTCAGTGGGTGATGGTTGAGATTCTGCTGGAGCGCTTGTGTTGGGAGACAGCTGGGAAGTAGACTGGAGGAGGGAGTGGGTGGGGGAGAGGTTGGGGAGGGTGGGAGCAGCATCCCTGTAGCTTTGACCAGCAGTCCAGGGATGCTGCAGCATAAGTCAGCCTGTCTAATGCAGATAGATCAGTTGCTCCTCTACTAATAGCGCCGGGGTGAGAGCGCCGAGTGGAGCGGCACACACGGCACAGGGGGGAGGAGATCACTTAGATTAGCGAGCAGCCTAGCGCAGTGTGTTGCTCGGAGAGAGGGAGAGAGCAACAGAGAGGAGGAGGAGGAGGAAGAGGTGGAAGAGGAGGAAGAGGAGAGCAAGCCGGGGCCAGTTGCGCTCTGCTCTGCAGCAGGAACCAGGGGTCCATCCGTTTGTCCTGGAGGGGTTTTTAGTTTTTTTTTGTTTGGGTTTTGGGGGGGGGACAAGGGAAGAGCACCGCAGGTCATTCATGCTCTCTCTGTCTCTCTGCCGATGTTTTGCAGGAGTGGTGCCAGCCAAGAGGAGTCCAAAGCTGGTGGTGAGTACTCTTTGTATATCTGTGTGCATGTCAGCTCTACTGAGTGTTAAAGGAGCGCTATTTAAAGAACAAAAGGCGAGAGATTTGACATCCAACTCTTCTACTGTTCTGCATGCAGAGATTCCACCTTTCCTCTTCACTTCTTTCTCTTTCTGACTTTTTTTTGTGTGTCTTTTATTGCGTTCCTCCTCCGGCTTTTTGTTGCGTCTGTGTTGCCATGTAGCTTTGTTTAAAATCCTCTCTCCTTCTCTCGACATCCCGCCACGCTGCCACCCTCTGACTGATTAACGGTGTAACAGTGACCAGCTGTTAGGGAGGGCTAAAAGCCATCAGCTGAGGGGAGACGGGAGAGAGGCATGAAGCAAAGGATGTGGGATGAGAGAAGGGAAGACCAGTGGAGAGATATAGTTTGTCCCACAACAGTGAATCACTACGACAGCCTGAAGATACAGAAGATGCACTGAAGCTAACAGACAGGGAGAAAGGGGGGCGATGACGACATGAGCTGGAGGCAAAAGCAGAGGGAGATCGGGGGAAGCTGGAGGAGAGATTGCAACAGATTGCAACGTGTGACGAATAAAAGAGGACGGGAAAGAAGGAGGGAGGGAAAGACCGGCTCTGTGAGCAGCGCTGGGGGTCCCTTAAGGGACGGTGCAGTTATTCAGGAGTTTAAAGAGCAAACGCCTCCTCCTTTTCACGACTCATCTCAACCTGATGAAAAAGATCCATACAAGCTCAGAAGAGACGCCTGCGCAGCTTTAAATGTGCCGTCACCTGAGAGCCGCGGACTTATGAGGACGTTTTTTCCCTCCGGTTAGGCTCATCCAAGGTCAGTGACGGGTTCAACTCCCACAACTTGAGAGGAAGGTAAAAAGCTCGTCACGATGTCTCCTGATCGGCGTGAAAAGCCCCGCAGCTGGCACCAGGATGTTGGCATTGGGATTAGTTTTAAATGGCATCAGTCAGGGCTTTGGGTGTTACCTATTCAGGTCACATGTCACGGAGGATTGGAGGAGGGCCGGGTGCAGTCAGGGGGTCGAGGGGGGGACCAATAGTGGCACTGCCCGACTGTCACTTTGGATTAGCTTTCTAGTGAGGAAAAAGCCACTTTCCCCCCCCTCTGGGTTATGTCAGTGAAATGTCACGCTGCAGGAGGCTTCGTGTCAGCCAGGGAACAACCATTTTGGCTCCAGTTCAGACTCTAAATAAATGCTCACAGTTAACTCCCATATGCAAGAGCGATTACGCTGCCTCGACCCATTAAAGAAGTCTCCAGAAGTCCATGTTTGCATGGCTGTTGTCCTCATTAAAGAGGCATTACTGGAATATTTGACCCTCCGTCTCTCCGCACAGTGTGTGTGATGAGCGAGAGACTGCTGCTGATGACTTCTCTACCATTTCATGCACGGGGGTTTATTATTCATACCAGATCAAGAATGATTCAGTTGTCATATTGGCCCCTTGTCAGTAATAGCATTTTGTCGGTGCGGCTCATTTTTCATAAAGCTGTAAAGTCTTTTGTAATGTGCATCTGCGAGCGATAACGTGGTTATATTCACACTCTGTGGTGCAGTAATCAGAAAACAACGATTACAGAAAACTGAAGATGCACCGATACCGATACTCACTCAAATAGCTGGAATCGGGTATAAATAACAGTTCAGTGCTTTTATATACGCTGCCGTTTAAAAGTTTGGAGTCAACGGAGACAAAAAGATTATAATTCAGACAAATTAATTATTTACATTTGAAATCATTTTGAAAAGGAAGAAGAATTTAATTATTTAAAACTTACGTTTAGTGGATTTCCCCACAGTGTTGTATGCTAGAGGAGAACACTTTGGTTTCCATTTTTTATCCCCCAGATAGCCTTAAGATAAACCATAAGTGACCCTGGATCATCAATGAGCCACATCGGTGCACTCTGGAGTCTCCTCAGTGGTTAGATTGAGTAGAAGAGTTTTTGCAAACCCTTCATACAAAACAGCATCTATTTGAAAAGAGGACTTTTCTACAACCTTTAAAGCATTAAAGAGTCGTCCTCTCAGCCATCCGACCGTAACGAAACAGGCGTTTGTGGCAGACGACCCCAAACTGTTGAGCTTCAGTGTTACTCCAGTTGTTACGTTGTGTTTTACAAAGTAAAGGAAAGCCGTGTTGATGTCGCCTCACACATAAAGGAATGATCCCAGTCACCTCCTCACTGTGAGGCATACAGCTTATTAATTAGGTCGATACCCAAAAGTCACATTAAGATGTCCAGCAGCACAATAACAGGCCATAAAACAATAATCACGGTGCTCTATATGTTCTCTCAGCATGAAACAACACATCGTGTATGGGGGTGCGTTGCTTTGTGTCACGAATGAAAAACGAATCGGAAAGTCCAGTTTGAGGAAGAGATCCTTCAATCTGAAGGCTTATCAGACGCCAACATACTGCAACAGTTGGCTGTACTGGATTTCTACGTTTTTTTGCTTGACGACCCTGAGCCTCAATACACAAGATTAACACTGATTATTTTTATTCGGGAGACATATTTCACTTCACATTTAAAACAAGCCGATTATTTTAGCACAACGTACTCGCACTACGTAATCCGACCCACAAGGACTCTTCCCTGCTGCTGAGATTTCACACATTCCTGTTTCGATTGAGGCCGACCTTGCTTCTATGCGTATAGCTCTCCGAGCTCAGGACCTTCTTGCAATATACAAAGAATCATTGTATTCATAAAAGGCAATATCTCTGTTCATTGAAATTCCCTCACATATCAATCCGTCTTTGTCTCGCAACCATGGAAACCAAGTCATCGCTCCTCACAGCAGTTTTTAGAGAGAGAGAGATATTCCACTGCGATGTCGAAAAACGATGACATTGGACGCTTTTCTTTTCTTTCTCTCTTTGTCCTCCATCGACACTCTTTCCCCCCTATATCTCACCCTTAACTCTGACTCACCTCCTCTCTCTCTCTCTGCTTATATCCACCCCCATCCTTTAGCGCACACACACACACACACACACCTCTCACTCTGTTTTTTTTCCTCCCAGCACCAGTTAGAGAGGAAAGACAGCCAGAGCAGCTCCCAGCACAGTGTGTGCAGCCATCGCAGCGCCCACACCGATTCTCCCGGCCACCCGCCCTCTGCCATGCCCAGCGAGGCTGTGGCTCCCACTCCTGCTGCCCCCACCCAGCCTCTGCCAGGCCTGCCCCCTCAGGACCCTGCAGATGGCACCCTCACCCTCCAGAAGAAGCCAGACCCCTTTAAGATCTGGGCGCAGTCCAGGAGCATGTACGAGAGCCGACGTAAGTGGAATCCAGTTCTTATTTTAAGGAATTTTAAAGTGTTGCTGACTTTAGAGTTCAAACGGTTGATCCTCTAGTGACATTTACAGAACTGTGTGACCCTCTATACGTGTGAATATGGCCTGAGATCATCTGGCAGGAGACGTTCGATGGCTTAGATTCAAGATAAAAGCTGAAAAAGAAAAAGAAAAGCTTCATTCAAAGTCATGATTTAAAGGAATTTTCTGCCAGAGAGTTTGAAGCAAAGATAGATACCACTCTCATGTTTGCACTTTAAATATGAAAGCTACAGCTAGCAGCAAGTTTAATTATTCATTCATTCATTTATTAATTTATTTATTTATTTGACAGGGACAGTGCAGAGCTTCTTAGCTGTACCAGAGTTAGCTATGAGCTCATTTACATCTGTAGTCCCTGGGCAAGAAACCGAGAATAACATCTCTATCATCTAATGTAAAAAAACACAATTACAGACAGTAAGAGAGTACTTCATTATACGATAACAACACAACAACAACACGAGGGCAGCACAACAAAAACATCAAGACACGTAAGTTAGCTTAGCTTAGCATAAAGCAACAAAGCCCACCAACCAGCACCTCTGAAGCTTGCTAATCAACACTTGACATCTTGTTTTTTGTTTGTTTGTAGATTTCATTATGTGCAGACTATTTCTAGTGGGCGGGTTTTGCTGTGTTTTCGGACAGAGCCAGGCTAGCTGTTTCCTCCTGTTTCCAGTCTTTAAGCTAAGCTAAGCTAGAATTGGTATCGATCTATCTAACTCTGCAAAAAAGAATCAAATAATCCAACTTTCCAAAATGTAGATTTATTCCTTTAAATAAATGTTTTTCTCGTCTTAGCCGTGTGTACTTCCTAGTATCTATTATGTCTTATTCTGTCATTTCTTCTGCATTTTGTAAAATCGTTTTGAGCTTCATGCTGTCAAAGATGTACTGTAAGAGTTTGGGATTAGACATGGAGGTCAGGAAACATATGATTCAACAGAACTGCTGCGTTAGATTTTTATTTAAAGTATTCTGTCCACTGGTTGGATAGTTCGACCCTTTAAAAGACATCTCGAGGGTGCTTTAGTGAACGTATTCCTGGAGTTGTGGAGAAGATGCAGAGAGCGAAAGAAGAATCACAGCTGCGTGTACAGCGTGGCCACCACAGGGCACATCTCTGTCTCTGTGTGTTTGTGTCAGTTAAAGCCCCTTTTTGTGTGTTTGCTCAACATTCCTGTGCTTACTGAGTCACAACCGATCCTGTGGCAAAAGCTGCCTCCGAGAGGAAAGCGTCCTTGAAAACACACAAGTGCTTGCTGGTGTGTGTGTGTGTCTGTGTGTGTGTGTGTGTGTGTGTGTGTGTGTGTGAGAGTCGTTCGCACGATGTTCTTGCCTTCCTCCCGACTGAAAAGAACCGTCATGTACAATAAAAGAAAGAATGGCATGTGTGCCCTTTACTGCACGTCACCGTGTCAAGAGACAACATTTCACCTTTTACATTATCAGCAGCCAAACAGCTTGTCTCACTCCCAGTTTAGTCACTGGGGGGAAAGAACTGAGTATCCACAATGCAAAAAGTGGAGCACCAGAAAGTAGGCAGCCTCTCTGTAAGACTCCTCCATATCATTTGCAGTCATGGCCTATTCTTGCATTATTCATATATATTATATATATTTCAATCAGGAGAGACTTGTTTTATAACAATGATTTATTGCACAGGCATCAAATATGAAAAGTGCAAAGTCTTTGGCGATTGGACTCCATGCTGAAGTACTATCACCGAGGCAGGGATACTGAGGTCCATCAGGCCTAATCCCCCCTGGAGTCCAGACACTGGTGGTGGTGGTGGTGAAAGGAGTGCTGCCATCTGATGATGAATCAGGAGCATAACTGTGATGCTGACTGGAGGTGACTGGGGTGGAGGAGGGTCGCGTCTGCTTCGCTGAAATGACAACTGACAGCAGCAGAGAGGAGGACACTTTTAAAGTTTTGACAGCAACGATATGATTGGCTTCAGGAACCGGTGTGCCGAATCTGGTTGGTTACTTAAAAGTGCACGCCCCCAATCAGCTGATAGAATAATCACAAGGAGAGGAGAGACAGAGATTATGCATGCGTGTCTACCTGACTGAACTTGCGCTTGAGCTACATTTCAATCAGGAGAGACTTGTTTTATAACAATGATTTATTGCACAGGCATCAAATATGAAAAGTGCAAAGTCTTTGGCGATTGGACTCCATGCTGAAGTACTATCACCGAGGCAGGGATACTGAGGTCCATCAGGCCTAATCCCCCAAAAGAAATGTATTTATACGAATAATAAATACCTTACCTACTGCTGTGGTGAATTACCTAAGAAAAAGAAATTTAGTTCATGAGAGAAATCTAAGGGTAGAACGTGTACGAGTAGATGGTAGACCAGAGGTAAAGAGGTCCAGTTTAGTCAAAGCAAAGGATAGAGGAATGTCACGATGGACTGCAGACTAGGATACGGGGTCGGGAAGACCGCAGATACAGGATAGTGCGGGTCTAGACAGCCCATAGTGGAGTATGGTAGGATTACAACAGATCCCGAAACATAGAGGGGGTCAGCCCTGCGGAGGGTCCGAGCGCAGGACGGGATACGTGGGGGTCAAGCTAGACCGCAGACAAGGATACGTTGGGTCATGTTAGACCGCAGCTTAGGATAGTCGAGGGTCACGTTTAGACCGCAGAGCAGAATAGGGGGGTTCAAGGGAGAACGCAGAACAGCATGGTTGGGTCTTACGGCCCCAACACATCGGAGGTCTTATAGCCTCAGCACCACCAGACCGGTGTAGGCTACCCGGGAAGCTAGAAGTATGCCAATATTTTGACAGGTCTCACCACATATGGACCAGATGCGAAACTAGAAAGTAAGTCATCACTGACTGCGAAATATGAATTTGTCAACTCGGGACTGGCCTCTTAATACGTGGACCGCGAAATGAGAAAGGGCTAACGCAGACCCTTTTTTTCTTTTCAGGAAAGGAAAACGGTCCCGTCGGACCAGGAAACAGACACGTTAAGCCAGGTCACGGTCACCTAGGAAAAACAGTCACGTTAAGCCAGGTCACGTTCACCTAGGAAAATAGTCACGATAAGCCAGGTCACGTGAGACCAGGAGATTGGGAAACAGTGTTAGACCAATCAGATGGGGAAAACGGTCGAGTCACACCAGAGGAAATGGAGTATCCCCTGCTAGGAGATATTAATAATGGGACCTACCAATAATATAACAATCGACGTGAACACGTCACCACCACCAGTTATATGTATTCCTTACCGGATTTAAGGCTTCAATGATCTTTGATTCTCGAGGATGGTGTTGAGATCGAGGCGGATGTACGCCGTGAAGGCAGAGGATGACCAACGTCCCAATTTGTGTAGGGTAGCATTGGAGATGCCTTGGTTAGCTGCCGAAGTAGCAGCCCCTATTCTAAAAGAGTGCCCCGAGTATAGCTGAGGCGATAAGTAGATTCTAGTGAGGATAACCTCTGAGTGCTAGTTAACCACGTTTTAGATAAAGGAACGTTACCTGGGGTAAGAATAGTGGAGCAACCAATAGGTCTTACCCGGAGGAGCTTAAGCAAGGATTTGAAAGGGCAAAACCCAGAGTCTATCCAAGCCCCAACTACTGTGCAAGCACCTCCGCATGGAGTGTTTAAGCCATGAGTTACCAGCCAAGTCACGTACCCCTAGGAAATGAGGAAACGTCACGTTTAAGCCATGTTCACCTGGAATTGAGCAAACGGTCATGTCAGACCAGGAGATTGAGAAACGGTCTGTTAGATCAGAAACTGGAGAACAGGATTTACATTAGACCAGAATAGTGCGAGTCCAACAGACTTGAGTGCAATGGCCTTATACCGTGATGCGCCAAGATCCACTTGAACAATAGAATGCGAGAGGTAGCTTTTAGAGATAATATAAAGAACATTTTGCATGAATGAGATAGTGCTATAAGGCAAATGAAATGACATGCCAAAATGCCAGAAACAACATAAGCATGTTGTTGTTATATGCATGACTTACCGTACCCATTTTTAAGGCTTTAATGAGCTTGAGTTACCCTTTGTGTCTAGCAAACCACTGCCTTGACAGAACCCCCAAAACCCACGGATGGCCTGCATCCGTGTCGATGTTTTAGTGAATCAGCGAAAATCACCAGCTTGTTTGCAGAATGTTACACCATTCAAGTGATCGCACAGCGACCTGACACGCTGGTCAGCGCGGCACCCGTCATCAAGGTAGATTGTGCATCTTAGGACCAGGAAGATGCCATGTCCAACGAGTAGGAGAGGAAAACACGTCCCTAGGGGATGAGCCTGAATGGAGCTAATTATACTTTATGTACAAATGTCCAAGTATGGTTTTACCACTTATCCGTCCCCGTAAAGAGTCACGAGAACTCGGTTGCGGCAGAATACTGGATGCAGCGCACCTGGTCCTGGAGCTCTGCGGAATAACAGCCCTACTCCAGTGTTGCTCTTCTGCGCACATGAACTCATCTGCCAGTGCTACCAGTTTAAACTTTAGATTTGGTATTTACTACCGCTGACCATGCCCCACACTTCATCACGCCCGCCTTCTCGTTACATTACTGATGTTACTGACTGACACACTTCACCATTGGTCGCCGTTCTTTACTTTGTTATCATAAATACCTTCCGATCCCATCCTCCCTTGTGTCCTTCCGTATTTGTCATAGCTTGGGAGCCGGGTTACGACATTACACATGGCATTCTCCAAAACACAGAATGTGGACATTTCAACCAGCCTTAGCCAATATGGACAGACTCTTAAATGTTCATTCCTCTTCTGTAGTTTAACCCAGTGTGTTTCATAAGTCCAAAGACCATTACGATTATTCACAGCAGCCAGGTGAAGCGCCACTAAGCAAAATCTTTTGAGCAAATCCAAATAATAGAGGCCCAGATATGAGCTACGAGCCCCATAGTCAGAATCCTATCACGTGAATTCGCTGCCCAGCTATATGATGTAAAAGAGAGGAATAGAGCTGAACCAAATGGTTTAAACCACAAGTAATGTTGCTGCACACAATCCTCTTTAAGATACGATGTAATGTCATACTTCCATTTACAACGCTTCACCCTGATTTTTAAAGCTGCATGACGATACAGTTCCATTAATTTAATAAACGTAGGTACTTTATCTTTATAAGATGTCATTCTAAAGCTTCTGTTATGTAATTGAATCTATAAAAGTATCTCTTACTTGCACAACATCCCTTCGACTTCTTGATTTAATAATCAGCTGTTGACTACGTACAAACGTCGATACAACTGTAAGGCTACATCAATTTATATGGGACTAAATCATCACGCACATTTAGACAGACTGTGATGTTCCGGACCTTTGCATGAGGGAATTCTCTCAACCGTGACTTGTTGAATTTAATTTGAATACCCTGCTCTATGCGTTGTTATTCTCTAAAACACCAGAGGCGTACCAACAACATGGTTGTGAAGAATAAAAGACTAGTGTTACTCATAGATATACCCATAGAATGTTGGTATAGCTGACACAAGCCATGAACCAACCTCCACGATGCCAAGGAGGGATTGTAATCATCCGATACCTTATATCATAAAACTACTTTATTGCCTTGGCCAAGCCCTGTTGAGAAAGAAGTAAAGTATTAAATGTAACATAAAGAAAAAACGGTTTAAATATCCTGTAAACTACTGACTTTGGCTGCCAAACATTTACTCAAAATTAAAACCCTGCTGTTCTGAAGCATCTCAAACGAATTGGCCCATCTCCTATAATCCCCAGACAGTCAATAGTATTTTCTCAGTGCACTATTTGAGATATACAATTGATCATGAGCACAGCCAGGATTGAATTCGGAGGTGCATGACCAACCGTGACCACTTGCGGGCCTACCCGCATCACGCGCCTGCCGTGATTACTTGCCGCGAGTAGCTACACATCGCGCCCATCACTACTTAGAGGAACGAAGTGTAACTGCTGCTTAGTTAGGTTTATTTCCGCTCATAATGATTTGTAGTCTCGTGAATGCGCTCCACTTACGCTACTGGAACAGGCGCTTACACTCTGATTATCTGAGTGATGCTCCAGAGCTCCAGACTTGTCAGACCCATGACTTCCTCATTTGTCGGGGAATGACGAGGAGCGGAAACAAAGTCTCCGTTTAAACAGCGAGGAGCCTGAACCGTCCTGTGGAGCTGATTTACCATGGCAGCTGGTTGCCGCATGGCGTCCTGGTGGCGCCGATGTTAACAATATAATAGAAGCAGCATCGTTTACCAGAGATTGAAGACCAGTATCGATGGAGTGGATGCATGGAGCTACCCGGTGGAGATGACAGCGTTGTCTGCATTGGAGGCCAGGAGTGCTGGGGGAGAAAGAGTACGAGCCTGCGGAGCTCGGGATGAGCCTGATTCTTCCGGTGCGATCCCGAGTAACTGTTAGACTTACTAGGATACCACCGCGAACTACTAGCTGAGCCAAGAGGGCTTCTTGCTCGTCAAAGGGGAGCCGCTGCGCCGCGCTGGGCGAGTGCTCCTGCACCGGCTACCTGGCGGGCTGAATGCCTGCTCCGTCTAACCATCGCTGTTGAGACCAGACTCTTTCTGAAACGATCAAAGTCGGAATCCGTCATAGTCTCAGTTACCTACAACTGGATGTTGTTTAAAAGGTAAGGGAACTGCTTCGCGTCTGCTTCGCTGAAATGACAACTGACAGCAGCAGAGAGGAGGACACTTTTAAAGTTTTGACAGCAACGATATGATTGGCTTCAGGAACCGGTGTGCCGAATCTGGTTGGTTACTTAAAAGTGCACGCCCCCAATCAGCTGATAGAATAATCACAAGGAGAGGAGAGACAGAGATTATGCATGCGTGTCTACCTGACTGAACTTGCGCTTGAGCTACATATATATTCATAAACACTGTAAGGGTGTCAAACCACTTTTCTTCCAAAATAACGGGTTCACTGTTCTGGCTGAACTACGTCTTTCAGACCTCCTGTACTTGTACCGGTGGTGATATTTAAAGGGACAATAGGTCTGTTTATGTGAAGTACGTCTCTGTGTTGTTGTGGTTTTATAGAGGGGTGATGATATATTGCAGGTTTGCTGTGTTAGCGTGTCACACATTGGGAGTGTTGCCAGCCTCACTTGCGCTCCTCGCAGTGTTGGTTAACAATCATGGCTGCCTGTAGAATCTAGGACTGCTGCTGATTAAATATTAACTGGGCTGCTTTAAGCTGCCGCTGATTGGTATATCTGTTCGAAAACCCCCTGAAGGATCTGCAGCCTTTCTTTTTTCTTCTTCTTTTTTTTGAGTCTGCAAGGGGAGGAGGAGGAGGGGACACAATGAAACGAAAAGAAGGAGACAATGAATGACAAAGAGGCCCCGATTCTCTGGGTGTTTCTCAAAGTCAAGGATGCTTCCTTGGGACGACGGGTCCTTCCAAGTCCTTCCAAGTCCTTCCAAGTCCTAGAGGCGAGGCAAGACTCCTCCCGAGCATTGGGAGAGCACACAACAGAACAGCCTTATTTTTATATAACTTTATTTTGAATAATTCAGTACATTACAATTTCAAGTAAGAATATTGATTTCACAATCCTCAGAGCAAAAGACATTGACTGAAAAATAGAGAAAATCTACAGGGATTTTTGCAGTTATTATAATTCTTAAACGTACAGAACAGAATTTTACTTCGCTTATTATAGAACACACTTAGTTTAAACTCTACGGGGAAAAAATTTAGAAATCTTGATGTTGCATCTTTTACTGTCGGTCGACACCAGTCCCATAGTCACGTATCAGAGGAGGGTATTTACAAGTTTAACCAGTTACATTCAATCACGTTATCAGGGGAAGAGGAGAAGCTAATGGGTTCACTGCTGGCCTTGCGTGGCAGCCGTGTAGACAGCAGGCGGTGCGAGAAGAGGCGGCCTGTGTCGACTGGCCCTCTGGGTTGAACAGACTGACACCAAATTGCCTGTGTCCTCCTCCACAGTCTGCTCGGTCCATCCGAGATGCAAATGTGTGGTGAGTTTGGTGTGTGTGTGTGTGTGTGTGTGTGTGTGTGTGTGTGTGTGTGTGTGTGTGTGATGGAAATAGGCGAAAGTGAAGCTTTGGGGGAATTTCTTTCCATGTGTGAAAGAAAAGGTTTAGTTATAATTGGTGGCTAATAATAGGGGTTCGCCATCTTTTTGCAACCATTGAACGGAAGTGACCATATTTGGACGAGGAAAGAGTGACGTAGAGACTTCTTGTATGTCTCTGGTAGCGATCTGTCAATCACCGTGTAGCCCCACCCTAAAGGATACCCTGCTTTATGGTCTGTTTGACTCTAAACGGACCATAACTTACTAAATGAACATCATGCTGTATTGAAGAAGACTTGAAACTAGAGGTTGAGACCATAAACTCATGTTTACAATGTTTACTGAGGTAATAAATCAAGAGAGAAGTAGAGTCATTTTCTCATAGACTTCTATACAACCAGAGGAGTCGCCCCCTGATGGACACTAGAGAGAATGCAGCTTTAAGACACTTCAGCGTTGGCTTCACTTATTAGACTCGGAGGTTGCGTCCTGGACTTTGCAGACTGTTTGTGGTCTACAGGCAGGCGGGAACACACATTGGCCACATTGCCAAACTCTAGGCTTCAAACCAGCAGTCTGAAACCAATGGGTGACGTCACGATGACTTTGTCCACTTCTTATACACAGTCCATGGTTTCAAGTCTTCTTCATTGCAGCATGATGTTCATGTAGTAAATTATGGTCCATTTAGAGTCAAACAGACCATAAAGCAGAGTGTGCCGATCTGCTCACCGAGGCAGCGCCGCAGCCGTGGAAGGAGCAGACATACAGAAAACAAGCAAACACTTTATTGATCAGCGATCACACAGCTGGGACGTGGGTTTGTGGTAATGAGGCAAAACGGGGGACAGAAACTTGTTTGATTTTAGAGGAACACGCATTCGGTGATTAGCCTACATAGATGTTAATCAGTCCACGCCGAGCAGAGCCTGCAGGTCTTTGGCAGATGTGCTGGTTGGTCTCTATGGAGTCCCCCCCTTCACTGTTTCTCTTGTGTGTTTCAGTGCCAGATTGCCAGGAGCAGGACATTTTCCTTTGGCGGAAGGATACCGGCTTCGGCTTCCGTATCCTGGGAGGAAATGAGCCCGGGGAACCTGTAAGTATCCCTCCACCTCCACCTGTCCATCAATACTTTATCACATAATTTGATGAATTCAAAGATTTAAGTGTACACGCCCCATTCATACTGTTGCTGATAATGAATCAATAACCCTCTGACGGCTTTGTCCTTGCTCTTAGTATTCCTCCCAGTTCTATGAGAGGTTTTCGTTCGCTTTCTCCGTCTTCCCTTTTTCCTCTTCTGTGTTTCGTCTGCCTTCAAACCAGCGTAGCTGTCTAACTGGAGCTGTTGCTCTCTGGAGGATCATATAGACAGCTTGTTAAGAGAAGCCAAGGTCTTACCCACAATCCCTCTGGTTGTGCGCCATATATTTGTCTTAAAAGGAGTGGAGCAAGAGGGAGAGTGGAAGGCAGTTATTGAGGAATAGAGGGAAATAAAATGGCAGCAGGCTTCAGGTCTACCCCACAGGAGTTCGTACTTGTTGTTTGTGCCAAGAGGTGTTGGCGTGGTAGTTGTGCGCTTGTTTCTGTCGGAGCTGTGTGTGAACACCCACACGATGCCTAAAGCACACAAGCCACGGTAGGCTGCGTTGGCCTTCTTCTTGGTTTCTCCGAACGTCAGTCACAAACACCTTGAAGTAATGCAAGAGGAGAGTGAAACGTTGAACAGAGAGATAAGACACAATGAGTCTTTGAGCTCTCTAGACTGGTGGTTTAATCTGCTGCAGTGTAATTAGCCGTAGTACTGTATCATAATCATAAAAGCTACTGAATTCACGTCCCTCTGTTGATATTTGAAACGATGAATTACAGCGTTGTTTAAGGGGAAACGCTGCAGGTGAATATGGTAAAAAAATGTAACTACTAGATATCAACATGAAACTTCCCCAGTTGATTACTTACATTAAGGCAAATATGTTTGGTATCACAATTTCTCTGAAATATTTAATTTGAATATGCAAATGGGGCATTATCTTATGAAATATGTGCTAATTTTCAGACATTTCCAGAACAGAAATCTGAACATTGGATAAAGCCAGGTTCTTCTTTCATTTTGTTGACATATTAGAGTCAAAGATCTGTACAGAGGGAATCTATGAAATCTGTTTCAATCTTCAGATCAGAAAATACTGTCAACAGCCAAGTTCCTCCATGTCTTTAGTAATAACATGTTGTATAAATCAGGCTATGAATAATACATGAACAAACGCCTCTGTGTTAACCTTCAGAACATAGAGAGGAATGAAAGTGTAACGTTTGGTGTATGTAAGAGCTACTGAAGTGGAGATTTCTGGATCAGAGTCTGAGAACATTTAGAAGACTCTACATATGGTCTAATAGGGTAAAAAAATGAACTCATGCATATCAACATGAAACTTCACCAGTTCATTACTTAGATTAAGATAATTATTTTTTGTTTTACAAGTTCTCTGAAATGTGATGTTAAATATGCAAATGAGGCATAATCTTATGGTGAATTTAGGAGGAATCTACAGACACAAATAGACAAAGTGGTAAAATAAACACCTTTAATGTGTATTTTGGATGTTTTCTTTCCTCTAGTCTGGAAGACGACGTGTTATAAAAGCAAAGCAGCCAAAAATCTCAAAACTGATTCGTGCATAACACAATGTTTTTGCCTGTTCGTGCCTCGCCTTAACAAAAACCAGCAATCTGTTAACATCTTGCGTTGTGTGCGCTCTCCTTCTCCAGATCTACATCGGCCACATAGTGAAGTACGGGGCGGCGGATGAGGACGGACGCCTGCGGTCGGGCGACGAGCTCATCTGTGTGGACGGCACGGCGGTGGTGGGCAAGTCTCACCAGCTGGTGGTGCAGCTGATGCAGCAGGCCGCCAAACAGGGTCACGTCAACCTCACCGTCAGACGCAAGTCCCCCGGATACGGAGGTGACGAGAGCGTCGCATAAAACATGTGTACATTCACACGGGTGTCATGTCACATGTTGTATAAACATGATGCACGCCGCTTCCTCTTTCGTGCAGACTCTCCCAGACTTGAATCTGAGGTTAATGAAATGCTTTTCTAACCAGTCTGTTTTCTTCATCCGCAAAGGGTCAAAAGGAGAAGGCGACGTCCCCCCGTCGCCGGCCTCCTCCCACCACAGCAGCACCCAGGCGCCCAGCCTGACGGAGGGCAAGCGGACCCCCCAGGGGAGCCAGAACTCTCTCAACACCGTCAGCTCCGGCAGCGGATCCACCAGCGGCATCGGCAGCGGCGGCGGAGGCGGCAGCGGGAGCGCGGTGGTGCCCGCCTCCCTGCAGCCGTACGACGTGGAGATCCAGCGCGGAGAGAACGAGGGCTTCGGTTTCGTCATCGTGTCGTCCGTTTCCAGACCTGACGCCGGCACCACCTTCGGTAAGTGAGCCGAAGCCGGAGCTATAGTTGAGACTGACAGGGACTTCTATTCAGTTTGACATCAAGAGTTTATTTAGTTTACTATAGGCTGACAATTTAGACTTTAATCCGACTCAACGGTTTGATTGTTTGTAATCTGCGTTGGTGCGTGTTACGTTCTGAAGATCCTTATTTCTCTCTGTGATTTAGTGTATGTCACCTGAGAGTTGGTGCATGAAACAGCTCCAGGTCCTCGAACGCATTCCTCCAGCAGAGATGTCCACAAAGAGTATAAATGACCCACTGGGTGAAATGACCGATGCCATCTCCTGGCAGGATTACAATACAAAGAATATACTCCTCGTTGAGTTTCCTTGACTTACTGAATAACTTGTGCGCGTGGTGTTTGACAGAAGTTCGCTTAATGCCACAGAGCGAGGTCACGAACCTTCTATCGAGAGCGGCGAGATAAAGAAATCTCCTCGTGTGCTCTCCCTCAGGGTCGGTGCCGCCTGCAGCTTCATCACAAACACCATCGTGACCGATTCGTGCCTCACAGCTGCCCTCACCAATCCATTCAGCATGTAATTGAAGTCTACTCGGCTCACTCCATTTGCTGTCTAGACCAGTTGCGTATCACGGCAAAGCAGCAGCGTTGCATGTATTAAAGCCGCTCGGGCACTGATGAGGAATTGTAGATGTCCTCCCCGAACGAATTTGGCGTTAACCTCCGAGTGATGAATTTCCAACCGCCAATGTCACGCCAAGGTCTTCTGAATAGTTAGCCATTATGATGATGTACTGTGGTGTGTCACGGGGCGAAGCACAAGAATGAAGGAGACGTTAGCCAGGAGGAAGTTTCATTGATCCCATGGGCTAATGGTGTTTGCTCTGCAAAATGCAAGAATGAATGTGTTATTTATAGGGACACCAGCGAGAGTGCTATAGTCAACAACCTTGTCCTAAACGTCTCGCAGTCCTTTGGAGGTGTTTTTTTTCCGCGGCTGCTTCACTGCTCTGCTCCGTCACTACTCCTCTCGGGACGAGGAGATGTATGGCCTCGGTGCTTTCATGTGCTGATGCTGGGATCAGCATCTCACGCTCGCTCTCCTAATGGACTCCAACCGTGTGGGACACGAGCTAACATCTGAGGAGGAATATGTATTACAACGGAAAAAAATAAGAATAAAGCAGTTTCTGCTGATTCAATCTCACGTACATCATGGATCAGCCATGTTTCTCCACCCCTCCCCCCCCCTCCTCTCATCCCCTCCTACTATGAGGTTGCGGTAGTGTTTCGCAGATTGGATATTAAATCCTGGGTGCTTCGTGCCACACCCCCCCGTGTTATCCTACATCTCATTATTTAGATCGAGTGACAGGATACAAGCACATTTTTCAATCAAAAGACCGGGGGAGGGTAAAGCGGCGAGGTGAGGTGATGTAATAAATATGGATGTTGCAGAAAATACTGGAGGGAAAATGGGGGGGGAGCAGAGATGAAGGGAGGGAGGGAGATCTCCAGAGTCTGTTCAGAGCTTCTGTATCTACAAGATGTGCAGTATTGAACACTGTCACTCAGGTGCAGGTCGTATTTCTTGCAGTGCATTCTTTGACCACATGAGTAGCTCCCACATATAAAGCTACTGTACATCAAACCTCCTCTTTAGGAATGCTTATTATTTTAGCTCAATTACCTGAACGTCGTCCGCCGCAGCAGCGTTTGCGTGCTCATTGATCGCTGGCAGGGAGGAGTGTTGATGATGCTGTGACCGGTGTGTATTGATAGGCTGTCAAACATTAGCCGCTGTGGACGCTGACCAGCGCCATATGACTCACGGCCCATTGATTGACACGTCAGACGATGGGGGAAGAAGACAGATTATGCATTTCCCCATGAAGTCTCCGAGGCATCTGTTGTTTTTGCATGTGTGCTGATTGCTACAGGTTGTCTGTGGTTGAATGGGGAAACGTGGTGATTTGGGATAATTAACCTTTTTCTTTTTCGTCTCTTTTCTCCCTGTTTTCTTTCTTTCTTTTCCTTTTTTTTCCCCTTATAATACAAATCAATACACCCAATCAACACAATAAAAATAATCGCCGCACACTATTTTTAACACACAAACTAACACAAAAGCTGGGAATGCTTGTGTGGCCATGCCCCACAAAATAGGACGCATCATTGAGGGCAGCCCGGCGGACCGCTGCGGGAAGCTGAAGGTGGGGGACCGAATCTTGTCCGTCAACTGCTGCTCCATCACCAACAAGTCCCACTCGGACATCGTCAACCTGATCAAGGAAGCCGGGAACACAGTCTCGCTCAGGATCATCCCAGGTGATGGTAAGGCCTTTTTTGGGCTTGTGGCCTCAGTGGGCTGGTGCATAATGCAGCACGATGTGACTTATTCATGGACGTGGTGGGAAGGAAAAGGCACCGCTGCTCCTGACAGGCACTTTTCATCAGGGTGTGAACCCTGGTGTCTCGGAGAGTGAGTCATTGAGTAGGAGTGAGGCGAAGGTTACTCCCAGAAGCTACTGTAGCACTTCTACAAGTTTTCTCTTTCTTTCTGCTTTTTATTTTTAATCAAGCGCTTCCTGTTGGTGTTAATCTCTTCAGCTTAGTGTAGGAAAGGAAAATAAACCTCCATAATATCGCAGCACAAGCAGTTTGCGACCTAAATCTCCATCATTTTGGGTGAAATATGTCATGTGATGTAACGAGGGTGCTTATTATTGGCTGACTGGGCAGCCAATGAAAACACGTTGTCATGTAATACCCTCCATTGAGACAGAAAGTGAAGCTCAGTTAATATTTAGGCGTGAGAGAGGTGGGGAGCAAACTCCCCCAGACTCATGTCCACTAACTCGCAGGTTTGTGTGTGTGTACAGGCAAAGTTTCCTGTTAGAAAACATGGCGTGGCCTTGTAATATGTGAATGATGGCATTTACTGGTCCACCTCCATTCTCAAATATCACGGAAGATGTGTGTCGCTTCAGAAAGAGAGAGAGAGGTGGCCGTGAGGAAGTCATATTTCTCGGCGTGATGAGGAGAGAGTGAGAAAAAGGAGATGATGCAAGTCAGTTTTTCTTCTTTCATTTAGTTGAGGCCAGTGTTGTCTATGAGCAAATGACAACATCACAGGCAGTTAGCATCAGGGCTAATAGAGTAGCCTGTGAGCGGTTCAGTGGGCTCTTCTGGACAGTCACATCACCACCAGCTGTGGGCAAATGCATTTAACAAAAGCATATGTTAATTTGTCTCTTTTTCTTTTTGCAGAATCTTCCAATGCTTCTCTGCTGACTAATGCCGAGAAGATAGCTACCATCACCACCACACACACACCTCAGCAGACCACAGAGTCCCGGTAAGTGATGACGCATCCATTGTTTTTAAAAAGCACAAACGCAAAGGTCTTTGTAGAATATATTCTTTAATACAGCACAATGTGTATTCATGTGAGCTTCTCTTTTTTTTTTAAAGGAATAACTCAAAGTCAAAAGGAGCTCCTCCCCCTCCGCCCATGCACAGTCAGACAGCACAGGTAAGAATGGATGCTTTCACTCCACAGTTATTGATCGTCTGGGCTGTACATCAGTACGTTAATTACAGAGTTTCCAGCAGAGAAGCTACTCAGCAGAGGAGCAGTATTTCTCCAACAAATAGACTAAACTGTTGACTGTCTATTTAAATGAGTGAGTAGTTTGATTATGAAGTAGAAAGGTGCACTCAGTAGAGTCCAGATCTCCGCCAGGTGTGTCTGCAAAGACCACTGCTCTATTGTGTGATTCAATGAATACAACTCACAACTGGCTATTCTCCCCGTTTAAACACCAATGGGTGTCGTAAAACACGCTCAAACTCAAAAACAAGCAGCAACGTATGCAGGCAATCTTGTCAAAGTCGTGTCTGCCCGCGTAGCAGCGGCTGAGTAGCTGCGATGTACTCAGCAGGGTGTGTGCTTGTTGTTCCGTTAGCTGTTAGCTGTTAGCTGTTAGCCAAACACATCGTCCCTGGTGGCAGAGTAGCGGCTCGGGGTCGGCGACGCACTCAGCTGTGTTAACACTAGCGGACCCTTCCCAGCCAGGGGGTCGTTGAGAGTTGTGATTGATGAGTCAGCAGGCAGTCAATGGCAGCATAAAACAGGCAATAAAAGGTGTTTTGAGAAAGTTTGAGTCACCGCCACGACCCGAGGTCCTTGAGCATGCGGCCATGACTGGGCACCAAACATATTGTGCAGTTTGCACACACGCAAACAATCGCATGATCCTCCTGGTGGAGCTAATGAAGCCTATTTTGGAAGAGACCCTACTTCTGTTGGGAGGGAATTTTTGATGAGTCATGGTACTTTTTTGGGTACAGCCCTTCTCGTGCCCTTGCTTAGTGATCTGTACTCTGCTCGCTGACTCGTGTGGCATTAATTATTCATGCATTCCAGGGTATTGTACTGCCATTGACATTTTGTGGAGTTTTTGTGGGACACGGCTTGAAGTTTTGGACTCACCTTTTGTCTCTCTGGTCTCCCTGTGACTTTTCTCTTCGCGTCTCCTTTTGTGTCTCACAGGATGCCGAGTTCTACTCCGTGGACCTCGAGCGGGACAGTAAAGGTTTTGGCTTCAGCCTGAGAGGAGGACGGGAGTACAGCATGGACCTGTTTGTGTTGAGACTAGCGGAGGATGGGGCTGCTGTCAGATGTGGCAAGATGAGGGTACGAAACCATAAAAAGCTGAATTTGTGACGGGGTTTTATTTTATTTTTTTTATGAAAAGACCGCCATCAACAACGTCGGGCCTCTCTGTTTTCAGGTGGGAGATGAGATCCTGGAGATTAACGGTGAGAGCACAAAGAACATGAAGCATTCACGTGCCATCGAACTGATCAAGAACGGCGGTCGGTGGGCGCGGCTCGTCCTCAAACGGGGAGATGGATCTGTACCTGAATATGGTACGTAAACACGTCGCCATGTTGTTGTCCACTTCCTGTAAATAACAGCCAGCGTTGAGATCTTATTGTTGTTCCAGCTTTGTACTAGAATAAAGCCTCTTATCTGCTCAGTGCACCACTGGGACATTTACTTATAGATTTTTATTACTGTAAATGATTGTCTGGTCCATGACTTTAAAGTGATCCTCGTATATATTGAGCTGTCAAATGTTATTGGTCAGTGAGGGAACGGTTGCCACAAAAGCTTGTTCAGTGATTTTTGTACTCTTATAGGATCCGTAGCACAGATGTTTTACAGCTGAAGTAATATTCCCTCCCAAGAGCCGTGTGCTCTGCTGATGGATTATTCCTCTCACAGCTTGAGTCATATTGTTGTATTTGTCGGCGTTATTTTCCGGGATTTCATTTTCTATTCCCTTCTCAGATGGATTTGTGATACTGTATCAAGTGTAATATTTCTTGTCTTTCACAACAAAACCCCTTCTTCTCTCTATTGAGACGCACTGTAAAACAGCCTCTTGTCTGTTTTATCTGTTTTCTCCTCTCTATTCCTCCCTCTCTCTCTCTCTGACTTTGTCTCTCGTTGCTGGGCTCTTCCTCCTCTCTCCAGCGATGATGGCTCCTCATCTCGCTGTTGGTACAATGAGGAATGACAAGATGGGAGAGCCCTGTTTCTACCTAATGGGCCAAAATCAGACCACGGTTTGTAGCCAAAAGTCTGTCCCAATCCACTTTCCCCCGCCATCTTTTTTTTTTTTCCCCCTTTCAGTTTTTATCCACCCTTCCTTCCAGCTCATCCCGACCTGAATCCCGACTGGTGTGTTTACATAGTTGTGCATGCTTTGTGTCTTGTCATGCCTGAATTGATCAAACTTAATTTTAACTTCCGTGAATCCGTACATGCACAAAACCCTCCCGCTCCGCCAGCCCCACACCAGATATTTCTTTTCCTGGGACTAATTTAATGCCACCTCCCATGCTGCTACCATAGCAACCTGTATCTAATTTGGCAGCCCAAACACTCTTGTTTTTTGCTTCGAGGCTGTTCTTTCCCAGCGATGCACACTGAGTTGTTCACCATTTTGTTTCGAATGATTTCCTAGGTGCCTGCTGTGCCATTGATAATCCCCGCCCTCTACTTGCCGATGTGTTGCCCCTGCTGTTGTTGCTGACATCACGTTGTGTCTCAGCCTCTAGAGAAAACGCGTTGAAGTGATTTATCACTTCAATGCATTTTATGTTCATAGATCATTTAAGATTAGCCTGATTGTTTCGAGGCAGATGTACAAAGTATATTAAAAAAAAAGCACATGTTTGCATGGTTTTCCATAAATCTCTGCATTGAATTTCTGTCATGTCGAAGCAAGAGCTCACATGAACCAACAAGGAAAGCGTATGCCTGCTGAGCACAATAAATGTCTCATGTGATTGATGTACAAGTATTCCTCAACCCCAGTCGCTCTCACGAGGTATTTCTAGTCAACGAGATTCTCTTCCTTTCTCCTCTCCTGCAGACGGCAGCAGTGACGGGCACCCTCCCACACCCGGGGCACAAAACACTCCGGAAGTGAGAACGCTGCCGCCTAACAGCCGATATCACACCTCATTGGAGTCCAGTTATCCACCAGACCTTCACAAACCATCACGCCAGGAGGAGGCTGCGCGTGGCCGAGACAGGGACAGGGCTGGGTCAGATCAGATGGACTACCAAGGCCGGCAATTTAACCCCCACCATCATCACACCTGGAATAACAATCACAGTCAAAGCACCCCCAGACAGCAGTCTCCAGACAACAGTATCAACAGCAACAGCAGCGGTGGCAACAAGAAGAGCCGAGGCCGCAAAGTCAAGAAGTCCGAGTCGGAGAGCGGCATCTCTAAACTCCTAAAGACTCTGAGGAAAGACAGCTCGGGGAAGAAGGCCGCCGCTGCCGAGAAGCTCCGGGGGCGAGAGCCCTCGGGCAGCAGCTCCACTTTGGACGGGAGGTTTCGTCAGCAGCGCCGCGGCTCCCTCGACCGCTCCCCAACGCGAAAGCGGGCCCCGTCTCCGGACCGCCGGCGGGCCAAGTCGATGGACCGCAGGGCGGAGCGAGCGCAACGGGACCGCACGCCCGAGAGGGAGCGCGACGACGGCGGGTTCCTCGCGGTCACGCCCGAGCGCAAGCTCTACGAGCGGCGGCTCCTCAAGGACTCGCAGGCGGCCGGGCGGGTCAGGGAGGCCGCAACCCCCGAGCGCACCAACAAGAACGGGGATTCCTCGTCCCTTTCCAGGGGCCGCACGTGCGACAGAGCCACGAAGAACGGCAACCTCCTGAGAGACTCTTCCTCAGAGAGGGGGGAGGAGCGATACTCTGTGAACGGGACTCCGGAGCGGCGGTACCGAGCGGAGCGGGACTCTTCCCCCGACAGCAACTACAGCCGGGACGAGCCGAACTACGCGGCGGCACCCCGACTGATGGATTACTACGGCATGATGAAGAACAACGCTGCGCACAACAACGCCGCCTACAACAACACGGGCCATAACAATAACGCAGTGGGCCGCGGCCCAAACCAGCTCCCTGAGCCCAAGAGAAGGCTGTACAAAGAAAGCCCCAAAGACCTCAGCATCTAGAGCAGAGACCCGCCTCGCCACTCTCTCCTCTATCTGTGCAAACTATGTACAATACACTGGAATTGGACTTCTGAGGATACTAACTCTTGTGCTTTATTTGGTCGACCGGTTTATTGATTGATTTTTGATTGACTTTAACTACTTGTGATCCCATCCAGAGATTCATAAAACAGCAGGAGTACAATCCTTCTATCAGTTCATGCTGGTTGTTTTGTCATTGTTATAGTTATTTTGAACATAACAAGAGGTTGTTGTACTGTTGTAAAGGTATTGTATGTGCCTGCATATGAAATCAGTGATATTGCTTTTTGTAGGCATCTGCTGAATCTAAATATTTGTTCCCTCAGAGGTGAAATGAAACATGCTTCCAGTTGTGGTATCTTCTAAGCTTGTTTTCAACTTGTTTTTTTTTGTTTTTTAGATGTTTGTTCCAGTCCTGAATTGCTTCACTGAACAAACTATAGCACAAGACACCGATGGGTCGCAAGAGCTGTGAAAGTCACGTAACGAAAAAAAGAAATCTAAATTTAACATCTGATGGTGAAAGTAGAGTGATGATTCTATAAATAATATATGACTTTTTGTTGCATTTGCTCACTATTTATTTATTTTTTCAATTTGGCACATATCTTGAGCAAGCTTCATTCCTTGGAGACTGAAGGGAAGAAGAGCACACTGTACCCGGGTAAAGCATGCCGTACCCTCACCTGTGTTGCACCCTTGACATGTGTGGCAGCTCACCGTCCTTTAGCCTGAATACGCTCCCACACTACCCAAATTAAGAAAGAGAGATCAGACAACCGGGGTGAGGAAAATTGGCAGCGTGTGTTATTGTTTTCTCCTTTTTGGAGTGGGATTATAAAAATATCTTCGACTTTTGTTGCTCAGCGTGTGCTGATGTAGCAGAAAAAAAGAACCTGACTGGTAGATTCTCTGTAGCGGGAAAATGAGTTATCTAAATGTGTTGCTCTCGATGAGTCTGCATTATGCCACAATACCAGCGTGAAGCTGCCATAAAATATGATTTTTCAGATATTCCCCCCCCCCCCCAAAAAAAAGAAGTGTAAATTATCCCTGTGCAAGATGCATGTGTAAATTTAAGTGTATAGTTTAACCACTTTCTCTGATAGGTCTGAGTGAGAATACTGGATAAGGAACATGCACACAGTGATTGTTGGCCCTGTCCTCGTGTTGACGACGACACAAAGAGCCGATGCGGTGATAAAACTTTAGAGTCCCGGTAATCTGCCATGCTGAGCCATGCCGTCACGCCACTGGAGTCTGACTGCTGCTTTATGATGTGTTTTGTGTGTATTCTCTGTTTTATGTTTCATTAAAGAACTAAAATATATTGGATAAAAAAACCCACAACAAATGCATTGTTTGATCACTGTTGTCGCCATGGTACTGTATTAACAAAACAAAAACAACAAAAAAAAGAAGGAAAAAAAGAAAACACATTTAAGAAGTTAACCTGTTGGCCATCACCTGTAAAGAACTTTTTTTTTTTTTTTTTCCAATGTAACTATTAGGAACCTGTCGAGGAATAAAATGTTGCCTTTTTCTTGTACAAAAGAGAAATTTATGAAGAACCTCAGCAGTGAGGAATGTGATATTGTGTTTATATCTCTGAAATGGACCTGATGATTTATGGGAAATATGTTGATTTACTCTGGATCAGGTATGTAAAGACATTTTAAAAATGAAAGACTGTATTTGGTCAATCAGAAACTGTTTGATGGTTTGAATCTCTCTCGATGGTTAGCCTGCCTTTGTATTATAAAGCACTTGTATGCAGTCTGTGTTCTTCAAGCATTATTTCTTGCAATGTGCTCCGGACATAATGCTGTCTCTGTGTTGATAAAAGCAGTACATGTATATGGGCCAATCTTTTTTATAAAACTATGCATATATAAATACTACATTGTTCATAGCTTTATTTGACCCATGAAGCTATACATAACATTAGTCTAAGTACAAGTAGATGTGGACTTATCCAGCTTCTTTCCTTGAGATGGATTACAATGTATATGTAGCTATCAAAAGAAGTCTGTGAATGCTATTTTTATTATCAAATAAAGTTTTCCATACAAATTCAAAAGGATTTCATATATTTCTGCACGGCGTCTCTGGAGAGGCCCTTTGTGGTTTTGTTCAATTCGTTTTTGATCAAATCACCGTCGCGTGTCAGTCGTGGTCACGCTACGTTTTAAATATGCAGCTTCAGGGACTTTGTTTTATTGAAGAACGACACCCGAGGAACATGTGCTACATTTAAGAACGACTGTACGACGATTCACACGCTCACATCCACAACAGTAACACGGAAATAGAACGACACTACAACATTTGTTAATAACACTAATCATACCACGTATATATGCTTTATCACCTCAAACGGTGCAACATAGTATTCCTATAAACATGATTTACTTTAGAAGTGGGTAACTTTAAGTTATTTAAAGTTATTTAAAGCTAAATGATATCGTGTGTGTGTGGTTTCCATCTCCAAATACCTCCATTAAAGAGTTTAGAGCGTGACTTCTTTCTGTTTTAGAGCTGAATTAAAGCAGCGAGTCATTGACTTGACTGCTCGGTGACTTTATATTCCGTGAAAGATCTGCTGGTGAGGTGGTTGCTATAGCTACGCAGTGAAGGTCATGATGGGAGAGATCTCGGGGTGTTTGTTTTTCTCTCGTCTGCACAACTCAGAACGGAGGACACAAAGAGTTTCTGTCAGTCGGATACAACTCACCGTCACGTAAACATACAGTGAAGCTGTGACCCTGTAGGTCTCAGGTGTTCATAGATAGACACTATATGAGAGTACAGTATAGTCACTATTCATTATCAGTAGTATTACTGCATTGGTGCATTTTAACTGCCCTAAATCTGTTTCCTATAATTCTGAAAATCTATTGAGAAATGTTTAATTAATTTACAGTATTTGTCATCAATCATGGCTGGTAACACTTTACTTTAAGTCCCCCTGTTCAGCATTCATAAGCAATATAAAAACATTAAATACATGTTTATAACACATTATAATCTAGTTGTGAAGCAGCTTTAAGGACATTTTAAGTGTTAGTTCATGTAAAGTTTTCACAAACAATCATAAGTTCTCATATTAAAACATTATTGTAATACAACCCTCGCTTATTGTTGTCCACCGAGTTATAGTTGTCAGTAAATACATCTAAGGAGACGTAGTTAACAATCAGAACATTAATAGAGCAGCACCGCTAGCTTTGAGCCTCCGGCTCCCCGTCGCCATGTTGAGAGCCATATAGAGGCAATCGAAAAGCTCCCAATGTTTTGCTCCTTTAATAAATAAGTACACAACTACATTAAAGTGTGTTATAAACCATTAATTAAATATTTAAATACTGCTTATCAATGCTGAAAATGAAAGTAAAGTGTTACTGATTCTTCATTTAAAGGTTTGTTTGTGATATGAGATGAGAGTCAGTAACACAAGCAGTAACTGTTTCCATTCCACAACCTTTCCATCAAGGTGTCTCTTGATAACACGTTAAGTCTTTGCCTTTAATTAATGCGATTAACATTCGTCATCAGATAGAGTTGGTGTTATGTCATTCATCCCTGATTAATAATGTCATAATCCCTGAGGTAGGACAAGTTATAAATCCAAGGTGACCTGTGATAGAAATGAGATTACAGTAGCAATGAAACTGTATTTAATGACACTGTTCTTTGTTTTAAGTGTCTGTACCGTCAAGTTCTGCAGCCGAAGGAGCAGCGGCCGCTACAAAAATAGCTCTAAAGTAGAAATAGACTCAAGACATAAATGCATTATGAATAAGTCATTCACTTTTATTCATTTGATTAAATATACTAGTCATATGATCTTTGCCACCCAAATTGTAAGTAAAACATAAACAGGATGAGTCATTTGCAAAGTGCGTTTTATTTTTACGTTGCCTTGATTACATGCCTCTACATTCAAAAATAAGCCAGTATCATATAGGATCCAACTGTAAAAGATTAACTTTTTTTATTTTTTTTTATCCCTTTCCTCTCAGAAAAAAAGAAAGAAAAAAACTCACATATTTTTAAGTTGGATATTCTGTACATACAGGAACAACTCTGTAATGGGCTGACATTTCCTGCAACTGTCTTTAGGTTGAACCAACACGTTTGTAAAAGTACAAAAAGTTATTTCTGTAGACGTTAGCCGTCAGTCAGGGGGGCAGAAGTCTTCTTGTCTGGATTGGTGGATTGGCAAGCCGGTGTCGGGCGGCCTCTTTTACGCAGGAGACACGGAGCTGGTGGAGACGGAGGAGGCCTCGGTCTTCGTGGAGGACGCTCCCTCTTCCTCCTCAAAGGGATTCTTCCCGCAGCACAAGGTGGTGATCATGCAGTGGCGGAACTGCTTGTTCATGCAGATGTAGATCAGCGGGTTGTAGACGGACGAACTCTTGGCAAAGAAGGCCGGGAGGGTCATGAAGACCGGTCCGAACTCGGATCCCTGGTTACAGAAGATATACCAGGCCACGCTGGCGTAGGGCACCCAACACACCAGGAAGGCGACGACCATGATCACCACCATGCGGCTGACCTCCCTCTCGGCCCTCTGGGTGGTCTCGGACTCCTGCTGGGCGGCGGCGGCCTCCTTGACGGCGCAGAGCAGGCGTCCGTAGCAGAAGAAAATGACAGTCAGCGGGATGAGGAAGTGGCAGGTGAACATGTAGATAACGAAGGACTCGTTGTTGAAACCCTCAGCACGCGTGTAGTAGTCGATTCCGCATGAGCACTGCATGCCCTCGGGGATGTAACGAGACCAGCCGACGAGAGGGGGCACGGAGCAAGCCGAGGCCATGACCCAGGTGAAGGCCAGACCCATGATAGCGTGATCCTCGCCGAAGCGGAAGTTGCTGATGGGCTTGCAGACGACCACCCACCTCTCAATAGCCAGAACGACCAGCGACCAGAGGGCGATCTCACCGCCCAGGGTTGCAAAGAATCCTTCCACGTTGCATCCGAGGCGACCCAGCACGAAGTAGCCGTGCATGGAGGTGTACATCGTCGTGGTGAACCCTCCCAGCACCATGAAGAGGTTGGCCACCGCCAGGTTCAGCAGGATGTAGTTAAGAGGGGTCCGCAGCTTCTTGTGATCGAGGGTGACGTACAGGGTGAGGAAGTTGACGGGGAAGCCTACGAGGATGAGCAGAAACATGTAGGCACACAGGGCGGCGTAGGCCGCCGGGTTGACAAGGTAGTACTGAGGGTATTCATAAGGACTCCGGACGACGCCGGTGGTGTTCACCATAGGGATGTAGAAGTAGGGTCCCTCTGTTCCGTTCATGATTGCAGCCGGCGGTTGCGATCAGCCCTGTCGGTATGGTTTCTTCTGGCTGTTTCAGAGTGATGAAAGGGGGACCCTGCTACAAATTGACCCAGGTGGCCGCGGTCCGGCTTTTAAAGGCACACCTTGGATTATCACTTTCCAAATCCGTCAGCACAAAGTGATTTAGGCCACGGTTAATATCTAATCCAGCCACCACTGCAAACATAACTGATCACTCATCAAGATATTAAGGTTACACCAGCTCATGTTCGACCGTGGACACCTCATGGAAAATAATAATTCAACTTTTTGTGAGCACTAGATAATATTAAGGTTGCTGTGCACAGGAGCATGTCTCCTCTTGTCTGTGGTACTTTACTGCCAACTCCTTAAGCAACAACGTGCGGGTTTTGTAGCCGCTGATTTGCTCATTTACAGATGTGATTTAAACATTAGTGTCGATCTGTGTTAGCTGTTCAATGGACTCGTGACCGGTTCAAAGTATCTCTGCTTCTGATGCGAGACGCCCCAGAATAGAGCGACGCAAGAAAAGGTGGTGAATTAATATAAATTAATTTCATGACTTGTAACACTGAATGTCTCAATAATATAACGTAAAGCTATAACTCTAAAATCAGGTGTAATCTTTATTCTAACAACAAATTCATCTAAACTTCATTTTAATACAATTCTGAAAACATTTAGTTAAATATCTGAAAATAAATGGGTATTATTATTTTCTTGATTAATGGACCCACAGTGATGTCTTCAATTTGCTTGTTTTGTCTGAAAAACCTAAATAAATTTAATATATGACAAAGAAAAAGTAGTAAATCTTCCAACTGCCATCAAATGTTTGGTGTTTTTGCTTGAAACGTGATAAAGCAATTAATACATTTTTAAAAATAGTCACTGATTGATTTTCTGCCAATCAACAATCATTGCAGCTCTACTGTCAAGAACTCTTTATTTCATCAGGTTTTTATTTTTTAGATTTATTTACAGTTTAACTCTTAGACCAAAGAATGACTCATGGAGTTACACCCTAATCCTTCTATGCTTGTTTTGTAAATGTTGACACATGTTAAAGGCCAAAAAGAGAACCGACTACATTAAAATCAGTACTGAAACACAGGCATTTTATAGTATATACTTTATATATACTGTATATACTGCATTTAGCTTATTTATAGATTTTAAAATAGCTTTCTGGCCAAGACAGCAGCAGATAACAGACCTTTTAAAATGGGTCACATTTTCTCGTACTGTTTTGAAAGTGGAGCACGAAGCAGTGGTGTTGCTGAGTGCCGAGCAATCTTAGCTGTTGGTAAAGAGCTCAGCACTTTCCTAATGGGTGTTGTATTAAAGAGATTTGGGGCTTATGTTACTCTCACAGGCCTGTAATGGATTTAATGTTGCAGAGGGTCACTCTCGCTCTGCAGGATGTTGCTGTCTTCAGATGATACGCGTTTCAACATGTTTATGAATTAACGTCATTCAACTGGGCTTCTATTATGGTGTCAATGTGTCAATGTCAATTTATGAATATTTACAATAGTAGTTGTCAATTAAACCATGTGCTTTAATGCTTTGTAAATTAGCTTTATTAATTCACCCTGTATTAATAATGTGCACACTGGACACTTGAAGTGTTACAGATTTCTTCCTCTATGCTGGAGAAACGTGAAACAGCCGCTGCTGTGTGTTTGGTGTTTTATTACTTCAGTAAAAACTTGTTTACTATTGTACTATTAACTATAAGTATTATATTATAAATAAGGCTATTTGTTAAACCCATGTGTTATAGCACATAGTTCCTGGCATTAAATCTCACATAGAGCTGCAATTTACCATTAAATTCATAATTGATTACGTTTTTGAATATATTCTTGATTAATCGATTAATTATTTGGCTTCTAAAAACGCTTTTTTTCTAGAGCCCAAAGGCGACATCATCAAATAGCTTTTTTTCAGTCTATATAAGCACACTGATAAAACGCCTGCTGTGAACTTGCTCTTTCCAGCCGAGTAAAAAGACTTCATCACAAAAACTAAGCTGCTTTTTGGGATTAAATACATCCATCCATCCATCATCTACACCTGATTGTGCTGTTCGGGGATTGCAGGGCTCCAGTAAAGGGACGTGTGTTGCTTTCTGAGTAAACTGTGCTCTCTGGTGGAGAACAACTAAGCATGTTTTTTTTCACTTTTTGCTGAGATTTAGTTCAAAATTGCATTTATAGTGCTCTGATATCCGCCCCGCCCCTAAAAAGCTAATTTAAATATATCAAAATATGTATTTATTGTGGAAATAGAGCCTGAACATAATGAAGGTAATATAGGATGGTATGTTGGCACAGTTTAGGCACATTACATTGATTAAGACGTTTTTAGTTTTAAAAACAATGAAGGTGTTGCTGTAAGTAAAATGCATTTTTTTTTACATTAATATTAACAAATTCTGTTTTGATCACTTTTATACTTTTGGAAAAATGTGAAAAATCTAATTGTAACTCTGTTTAACTCCATGGAGCTCAATATTATATGATGTATCTCCTCTAATGTTTGAACTACTCACTCTGACATCCTGTAACTTGAGACACGTAAAGAGGCCTTGATTGGCTTGTTTGCAATCACGACTATTATGACGCGCGAAATTCAGATACAGACCAGGAAGCGCTAGCTAGCTAGCTAGCTAACTGAAGCTACTTGTTTCTACTGTACTGGGTCAACCTTTCCCAGAGGTCTGGTGGTGAAACCACGTTAAAAACGTGGCTCGTGTCTAAACAACACGGAGACGTTGTCACAGCACGTTTTAACTTAGTAATACTAAGTTAATACCAACTGAAGGCATGTTTAACAACGTTTAGTTCAGACACAATGATGCTAGCTTAAAGTTGTATGTTTAGCTGTCTGTCTGTATCTGTCTATCTGTCTGTGTTCATCTGTCTATATATCTGTCTGTTAATATATATCTGTCTGAAAGGAATAATGTTATTTGTCTCTTATTTAACAGACTCGTCTATTTGTGTATCAAAGGTGCTTTAACTTAATGTCAACGTTGTCACAGAATTTAAACTCAAAATGAGGTCCTGAAGCTCTTAAACAAATCAGTCTGTCGGCTGTTTGTGTTGTTTACTTGTAATAGTTGCATTATTGTCAACATTGTCAGATTAACTCGGTGAAAAACTAAAATTCTCTGTAAATATGTAATTCCTTTTCTTCCTTCTCTCCTTTTGTTAACAGGTACAGACCTTCAGAATCACGCTCACACGTTGGAGCAGTTCTGTTCTCCATTGAAGCCGGTGTTAAAATGAGGGAGACTGCATCCTGCACTGTGGAAAAGTGCAAGTGGTCGATGCCATCGTGTGTCAAAAAGGTATTTAAGTTCACTTCATTTACTTTCGTTTTAGTATGAGCAGTATGTAGGAGACAGGTGAGCAACACACACTTTGAGAGTCCCGCAGTCCAATGTCCAAGAGTGAAGCGAGGATCAGGGACATATAATACGTTTATTTGAGGCTTTACACAGAAACTCTCCAAGAATGCACTGATGCAGGGATTTCAGACAGGAAGAACTAACACAGTCGCAGGTCCAGGCAGTAGAAGAGCAGACCAGGAAGCAGAGCTCATCAACTGTTTGGTTTAAAGAGCAGGAAGGATAACCGCCTCTAAACTGCAGCAGGTCCCACAGACGAGTCTTTCACAGCCATCAAAGTCCTTGATCAAGTCCATATGCTACCCAGAGGCACACGGGCTCGTATGCCTTTTTTATGACTTTTATAGCATACTATACTATGACATTTCCTATGATTTTTTATGACATACTATACTATGACTACAAACTCTACAGTTCACCAGTTATTCATCCACACGCTGTTCAGGATTGTCAGATACAGGAAGAGATCAGGACCTACAAAGCCCCTCTGCTCTGCTCTGCTCTGGTAGATCTGTAGGTGTTTTGCTGCCCTCTTCAGGAAGCCAAAAGAAGTACACTTGTACACAAATCCGAGGGGATATTTTCTGTGCAACCAAAATATCATTAATTCATTTTTAACCAGGTTTTCAGAGATGAATCTGAAACCCCTCTTTAGAATTTGATCCGGTTTTTCCTCAAGCAACACGTTGGCTGTTCATTTGTATTGAAAACTTTTCAACTTTCAACTTTCTTGATTGGATTTTTAAATGAACCGTTATTCCCTCTATCAGCACAGAAACAAACAGTAGTGTAAAGTACAAAAGTACTGCACTTCAGTACCATTTTTAGGGACTTGTGCTATACTTTTAAGCTGTAGTTTTTGTCATTTTTCAGAATAAAATTTGAAATTTAAATATACTCAACATTGTTTAACACTGTTGAACACTTGACCGACTACAGTAAGTGTCCTATCAGTCACAGAATTACTACTGTACTTTCACCTTTAATAATGTACGTATATTTAGCTGACAATACTATGTACTTTTACTTCAGTAAACTTTGAATGCACGTCTTTTACATTGCTGTAATAAGGATCTAAATACCACTTCCATCACTGGAAATACATTCTATTGTTTGCCTAGAACGTTGAACTTCTAAATTATAAACTTACTTAAAACTGTCGCCATCTTCAAAGTAAAACCCTGGACTTGGCTTTTAAACCAACTTTTAGTTTGAGAATTTATAAGGAACGAAATGTGTTTAATCACCGAATCAGTGGCGCTTTGATGGCGGCTACTCTTCAATGAAAACGAGTCTACTAGCAGTGCAGGGAGGAAAAGCAGCAAAGACAACAATAGGGATTTATAGCTTCACTGTTATGTTACTAAACTTAATCTTCCTCTTACAGTTTTGTTTCATCACTGTCACATGTAGTTAATAAGACTTAACTGGAAGGCCAACATCAACGCTGTGTACAAGAAGGGGATGAGTCGACTCTTTTTCTTGAGGAAACTTCGATCCTTCGACGTGTGCAGCAAGATGTTGGAGATGTTCTACCAGTCTGTTGTGGCCAGTGCACTGTACTTCACCGTAGTCTGCTGGGGGAGCAGCATTGGAGCCGGAGAGACCAACAGACTTAACAAACTAGTTAAGAAGGCCGGCTCCATCATTGTCTGCAAACAAGACAATTTGGAACAGGTGGAGAGGAGGTCACTGAAGAAACTTTTATCCATATTGGATAACCAGGACCACTCTCTCCACCACCTACTGCAGGGACAGAGGAGCACTTTCTCCAACAGACTGATCCAGCTCCGCTGTCACAAGGAAAGATACAGGAGAACATTCCTGCCCTCTGCAATAACACTTTATAACAAATCACCTCTGGTCAGATCATCATCCTTCAAATGACTACAACACTTGCTTGCTGTTGTTGGTGATCCTTGCACTACTGTTCAGTTTGGTTAGTTTACCTAGTTGTTCATTTGATACCATTCTAATTCATTGTATATACTGTGCATTTTTATTTTTATTCTATTTTATCTTATTTTTTTATTCTATTTTCAATTCAATATCTGCTCTGCTATTTTATTGTACTGTATATATTGTGCATTTCCATACTTCATATTTTATTCTACTCTGTAACTTGCTGCTGCTACAAACTAATTTCCCCCTGGGGATAAATAAAGTTTATATCTATCTATCTATCTATTCCCTACGATTTAGTTCAACCTGTCTCGGGACAGCTGGCATTCATCGGTTCTGAGGTCATCAATCCCGACTACATTTAGACACGGCGGTGACTTCACAGTAACCTTTCACACTACAAATAAAACTTGTTCCACAGCCACAGCGTTGGTTCCTGACTTCCTGTCTTTTTGTGCATACGAGGATGACTGTGGTTGTCAGAGGACAAGTGTGTGGGCAGAGAGTGTGATGCTCTCTCTCACTCTGCCCACAGGAACTCTCTTGCTGAGTGACCGGTAGAGAAGAGGGAACACTGTGACCACGACATCGGCACATTCCACACCACCGGCTCCCACATACATTTCACACCGAGGGTTATACATCATCGGACCCAGAACAGCAAAAATAACATCGGCGGATGTCAAGATTCCTTTTGAGTTTCACTGTCCGAACAGGGAAAACTCTGTCAAAACTTAAAATAATCTTTGATATATTTGGGTTTTGGACTGTTGGTTGAACAAGACGAGACATCTGAACATCCTCTTGGTCTGTGAGAAAGTCTAAAAGGGCACTTTTCACCATTTTCTGACATCTCATAGACAAAATGATTGATCAAGGAATAATTGTCAATAATAAGAATACAGCGCTAATCTGATGGTAAAAGTCTATAAAAAAAACCTCCATCACAATTTCCCAAAGACCAATTTTTGCCAAAATTACAGTTCAAAGATCTAAATTATTCTATTTTCTATGACATGAGGCAAAGAAAACCAGCAATTCCTCACAAAACAAATCCCAATTGAATGAGCTACAACCAGCATCTGTAGATAGATAAATGGATAAATGACTGAGGGGATGAGAGCGAGCTGAAATGTCAGAAACGGTACTGACGGGTGTAGACGATACACAAAAGACACAATAATAACATAAACAAAAAGGTGTGTCGCTTACTAATTCAGTTCATACTGTTGCTCTCAACAATTAGGTCGGTTTGTGGAATTTACAGAGAATGATGTACAGAAGTTGTGTTGAGGTTCATTAAGGTGATTTATTTTGAGCAGGTGTTTGTGTGTAAGTGCGTGTGAGGGTTATTTATGTCTGAGTAGAGTGTGTTGAGTGGGATGAGTAAAAGCACTGCTGCCCTGTGTGAGTCATCAAAGAGAGTAGATGTCTGATGATTCTTATGGACTTTAAGATGCGTTCTTGTTGTATACTGTTGCGTGTTGTTTTATATGCCAGTCCCAACGCCACATTTCTATTTTATGGAAATCTAATGGACAATAAAGTAATCTGAATCCCAATAGTTTCAGCATTAATAACAAAGTGCTCTGTTGATGATCATTGGTTTGTGTTAAGTATAAAACTAGGCCAGTGGATATGGTAGATTATTATTAGTATAAACATGTTGCTAACCCTACTAGAAGAGCCTGCACTTCAAAGCAGAAAACAGGACAGTGAACCAATCAAAGCGTCATGTAAGCAAGGCAGTCCACCGGATGTTACTGGAGCTGCACATGTTGGCCAGCAGTGGGAGCTGTTAAGCTTCACTGTACTCGTTCACGTTCAGCATCACTGTTGGTTTTCTACAGCGGTCGACTGGAGCAATACTTGCATCTTGTTGCTGAATTAGTAGCACCGTTTGCAGTATTTGAAGGTGCCAAGCTACATTATTCACACTGTTGGTGACAGCAGGGCTTCTCTCCAATGCCTTTTAGACCATCGCTGCTGTTATTGTGTGGAGGGGGGCTGTGTCAGCGCTCTCAGCAGGAAGCACTGTACGCAGATGGAGACCCTCCCCTCCTTTCAAAGGCTGCTATTTGTCAGGAATAGCATCCGGGCCCCGTTCAGTCACCTCTGAAGTACAGAGAAGATGAGGTCAGACGTTTTAGTTCCGGCTCTATTCGATGGAGACCAGCAGGAAATCAGATCACGCTGAATTAACACCATCCACTCTCACCTGGAATCATCGGGGGGGGGGGGGGGGGGGGGGGGGTTGTTTGTCAGACTGGTTCGTCAGCGCGTCTGAAACAGGTTTCTGCTTGGATGTGTGTTTGCATTTGTGCATAGCTATAAATCCCTGGTGTGCAATCAAATCTGCAGCAGCAGAAATCTTCATGTAATAGACCTCTTCAAAGAGAGTGGAAGTGTATTTCTTTTAAAAATGTGTGTGTGGTGAGAAATAAAAAAAAATAAAAAAAGCCTCCTCGACAAGCTGATGAGGATCTTATAGTATTTACAGAAAGCAGCGAGTCGCTCTCCCTTCTTTCCTTCTCAGATTATCCTCCGTTTAGCCTTTCTTTTCCTCTCTGTCTCTTTATGGTCGTCTTTCAAGTTCTCTCACACACACACACACACACACACACACACACACACACACACACACATTCTATCTGGTGACGTTTCCGTGACTCCTTACCACCCATTGTTCATGTTTGACAACTGCAAAGAAATTAGCCTTCTTTGGCATGATTCATCATCTTTCAATGGACTGGTTGCTAAGGCGATGAATCCACGGTGTATGGAGTGTGTGGAGAGCGGTGTCCTTCCTTTGACACACGCACACACACACACACACACACACACACACACACACACACACATACTGACTATAGTGTGGACCAGACCGTCAGGCTGAGCTGGGTTTTTACCTCTCCTAGATTGATGTTTGAGGGTTTACAGAAAGAAGCCCCAGATGCTGGTGGTTTAACCTCTAACTGTGAGCACAAATGTCACCCTCATCAGCAAACACTTCCAGAAACACACACACACAAACACACACACACACACACAACACCTCCTACGCTCTCATCTGCACACGATCGCACAACAACCGCTTCAAAGCCACACATATTCACCAGCCCTCTCCAAACTCCTTTTATCATATCTCAATATTCATATGCTAAGCAGCCACACAGATTTTGGGGGGTTGTAAACTAGAGCGTGTCCGATAGTTGGGTAAACACCCGGGTCAGGCTTGAACCCAGCATGTTGGCTTTTGTCACACTGTTAAGTTTCGGTGCTCTGTTAAAGGGCCGCTGTCCATTTTCAACCTGAATCTTTCTAATATGATGTGCACATGAAGCCAGGTAGCAGAATTGACTTAAATCCAGTATTCCTGATTCCTTAAATCCTGCCAGACTAGTCAAGCAGCCAGGTTCAGCTAACACAAAGCTACTAATTGGAGCTGACTGTTAAGTCCACACGCCCAAAACCTGAGACAACTTTGGCATCCAGATTTGAATATCCAGGTGTACATCTAAATATGTGACAAGTCCAACTCACATCTGGTCTGTTACTGCCAAACACAGCCATGGCCCAGCATTGAGGCCGACACAGATAACGATATTTCACATATCCAATAAATAAATAAAAAATAAATCAATGCATTGGTCTAGTTCTCCAGGCAACCTTGGTAAAAATGTAAAAAATAAAATCTTTGGCCTTCTTTTGTCCACTGCATGATAAAGAAACACTGCACAAAACACATGCAGCAGACAGCAGTGATCTGGCAGAAACTGAAGTTTGTAGGTTCAGCTGTGTGTTTAAAAATGCTTCTAAGACCGACACAACATCCCCAATCCTCTTTAACTCAGTGTCTTCCAACCATTTTAATCATCTTTTTTTTACTATAATTAGAGTCTAATATTACAACAGATGCATCGACCACCACCATCAGCCACCGGTCTCTCACAGCTTCCAAAAGCAGGATGCACAAATATAGTGGGGCGTGTTTGTATTTAACTCCTTGTGTGTATTTCATGCATACATGTTTGTTTTACATGCAGATGTAAAAAAAAAAAAAAGCAGTTCACTGACCAAAGCTGCTGTTCACTATTTAAAGACAAAGTCCATCCTCCTTTCTTTGATTATAAAGAGTTTAATGACACGGTTGTACAGAACATCGGTGCGGTTCAGCTCCAGTAAGAGGTCCTTCTCGATTCATGGACGCCAGTGAAGACAGTCCAGCCTCCCCAGTTGTATTTCTTGAATATGTTTTAATGCGTTTGAGGGCTGAAAATGTCCGCTCGACAGAGGCAGCAGAAATTGAGATTGTCACCGCCAAACATGCCAAAATGATAAAAATGTAATGTCACGTAAAAACGTCTTCCATATCTTTAAACTTGAACTCTTACTACTACAAAGTTCTGCTAGCTAGTTTCACAACAGTCACGCTAGCCCACTGACCAATCAAGCTGCACGTTAATGATGACGTACTTGTAGGCCAGATAGAAGCTCTGACAAGTCAAAGAATACGCCCAACATGTCAAACCAAAGATCTGATTGGTTGAAGACTATGACAATCAACAATATCGTCCCCATTTACTTAAACTGCAAAGAGATTCACTTGTAATTCTGAAGGCCTCGGGCAGATTCTTTTTACTTAGAGACAGCATAGGGGCGAAATCTGATTGGATAAAAGCTCTGCTTAAAACTGGAAGCAGTGCAACTGAGGAAGACAGTAGCTGTACAATGAGAAAATAAGCTAATGGGAGAATATTTAGAATACATGTAGTGTACTGATGGCCCACCACTGTGAAAACTACATTAGTTTCACATGCAGCTTGAACCCTGCAGACACGTCACGCTACAGACAAGCTTATCTTTATTCATCACTTAGGTGTATTGTGGCTTTTCAGGCGCCTTCCTGGTAGCACAAGGGTGGACAGCGACCTTATTTTCTTGTCACATCGTTTATTCATTCCGTATCCTCGTCAAGAGAAGCTCAGCTCGAAACACGATGACGGCGGTTTGCGTTTCATTTCTAGACATCAAAGGTCAAAAGGAAATGGGGGGCTTTGTAAAGTGAGGGTCATGAATAACATTTAAACAACTGGAGTGTTTTGAAGCCGGCGCACGCTCGTTTGTGTGGATGCATTGATATTCATCATATGTGTTTCTAACGTGAACGGAGCAGTAATCCATCCCGCCTCTCTTCTAGTCTGCAAGATTATACTCAAAAAACTAAATTCTTATTCACGCACGACTGTCGGAGCAACTCGTTTCCAATTTTCCACCACAGATTTTGTTTTGGTGAACCGGCATGTTTGCATGTGTTGTTCATAATGTGGCGTGAATATAGCGGAAAGTGGGGCGAAGATGAAAACTCAGGCCGGGGATGTGCATCAGTGGAGCTGCCGCCCCAAATTTGTCAAGTGTGTCTCCAAATTAGAGGAAGTGAAGGGGTAGATAAGAGCTTCAAACATGTCAGAGAAATTAAAACAATTTCCAATTAAGGCTTTCGTTTCTTTAATGAGAGGGAGGGACGAGTGCAGACTCGGAGACAGATCAGCAGATGATGGATCGGGCTCCCGAGGGTGTGACGGGGAAAAGGCTACAAAGGCTTTGCACCCCGTCTGCTTGGCAACCTGATTTGACTCCTCTAGAGAAGACATGCCATCACATTCACTTGACGTATGAATGAAGAGAGAAGTGTTTTCCTTGCAGGTGTGTGTGTGAAAATGAAGTGTTTCAACTGTTCTAAATAGCAGTGGGTAACACCATTATGAAACACTCAAGTCTGACAAGCCATGTTTGAGGAGCTTCAGCTACAAGCTGAGAGCTGATTGAAGTCTGCTAGTTAGTCAGAGTTTCCTGTAGAAGCAGAAGGACTGCAAGGCTTCAGGTCTGGTTTTTGAATTACATGGGGGGGGGGGGGTTCTGATAATTAGCATAGCAACTGGCCTGCTGGGACATTGACTTAGAGCGAGAGTCATGTGACTTTGTCCGCATGACCAGCTAGGTGAGAAAGAGCATCAACGCAAAAAGATTTTCAAAACAAGTGGCTAGAAATAGAGCTTTATTTTGTTTTGCATTCTGGCACCTGTTTACATTCATACATGTCTTAATTATAAATGATGATATATTAGAAATTAAACTCCCTCTTTGGCAGCTGCAACATTAAAGGGAAGAGGTTTATTGCATCAATGATTATAATCCAATAATATAATTGATATTATTTTGAAATGGGCCATTCAATCAGTATAATGACTCTACTTTGTGGTAGCCTACTTTATTTATATCGATGGTAATACTTTAGTACTTTTACTTTAGTAATATTTTGAATGCAGGAATTTTACACTGTAGTATTACTACTGTTACGTAGAGTAGAGATCTGAGTACTTCCTTATACTATATTTAAATATAAAAAGAGGTTTCTTTTACACACAGTTGATTTACAGAATTGCTTTTACTTTGACAGTCTGTTATGTTACACACATTTAAAACTATATAATGTGCTACACTCAGCACATTTGAGACTTCAGCTCCAGCACAATGACGCCAGCGTAGACGAGCGTGGGCCAGTTTACCTCCTGTGTACATCCACAAATCACAAGTTTGCCTCAAAATACTCAATAAATAAAAGTAAATGAACAGACCGATTAATCAATAATGAAAGTAATTGATAGTGGCTCACACTCTGTGTCTGGTTGTGTGGTTAGCTTCACACCCCCTCCACCCTCCTGCCCCATGTTGTACTTTCTTATTAATCATACATTCACTGCATCTCTCGCCTTGTGCATAATGTATACCATATCTCATATCTGCTGAGTTCTGTTTTACACTCTGCAGTTTCTGTTGCTTGAATGCTGAGGGGAGCATCTTTGTTCTACCCCCCCCCCCATCAAATACAAATATAAACCCATTTGTAGCTATAAATGTTCCAGTCTTCTTTGACGCAAGTGTTTCTGAATTATTAATTCTGCGTGTTGACAGCGGACACAAACAAATATAAAATTCAAACATCAACGACAAGAATATAGAGCCGCCGCTTACATTCAGTTAACCAAGCAGTGTGTTGTTTGCACTAAACAGATCTACGAACAGAGAAGGAGGCGTTAATCCTGCATTAACCACGAGTCAGATTAACGTTTCTCACCAGACAATGAAGGAGAAGAGCCGTGTGAGCACAGAAGCACACACGAACATGTGCTTGAATGGTCGTCTCTGCCTTCGGAGATGCTGAATTATTTCTAACCGGGATGGATGTAGCTTTGATTTACTCTGCCTGCCTTTTCGAAAGGCAAAATGTGCTTTACAGAACGCGTGTTTACGTAATTGTGGCTGATCAAAAGCTGGATCAGAAGAATAATTATTGTTGGCGTGTTTGTGCGTGTCTGTCGGCGTCTTTGTGTGCATTTTGTGCATGCGTGAGCACTGAAGGACTCCCAGCTGCACAGCATCTTGTGATGTTTTCCTCATGATTATGTGCAACCACTGTTAAAAAAGATGTCAGCCTGCTGTTTTAGACACAACGCACGAGATAATGCGCTGCACACATGCACACATCCCTCTCACGGTCTCAGATAGAAACATACACATTTGTTCTTCCGTCTTGCTTAATGACACGGCCCATATTTGATAATTCTTCTTAAAATTACGTTGCCAAAAAAGAGACGGGCCAATCAGTAATCCCTGCACGGCTTGGAATAGAACTGAATAACCCAAATGCTAACACGATCATCCAATACTGAAGTTGCTTGAGTGTTTGTACTCGCATACATAGAGTTGTTAGGTACTGCTGTACCGTCACCTTTGCTCTCAGTTCTTGTGATTCTGCTGCTGCTGCACAGTTCAACCTCTGTATTCTCAAATCGTTCTGTTGCTTGTCTGGAAAGCTGCTGGTACAACACCGCCCCAAAGCTCTGAGCATCATCCAGGAGACAGAGCTCCTCACTGTCTGGTGAAATGACAGTGTCTTACAGATCACGGCCAGACCGTGTGCTGATGTCTGCTGAGCTCAGGGTCTTACCGAGTACCAGTCTGCCCAGTTTAATATTCCAGACACACACACACACACACCATATGAGCGCTTGTCAGTAGCACTGCCGTGACTCGTGCCTTGCTCTGGCCTTATCCTGGCTTTCAACAGGCTTGAAACGACTAACACCGGGGTTTAGGCACCATGTTCAATGAGTAAAAGTCTTACTGTTTGTTTTGTTGCACCAAATATGAAAGAACGTCAGAGCAAACGTGTTTGGCAGGGAACGCAGCAACGGCGCTGTGATAAACCATGAGACTTCAGAACTCAAACACAGCACGGCAATCAACGTGTTCTTTCATCTATTCTAGTCCAGCTAACACGCTGCCTATCGCTTCCATCTCATATAGTCTTTGAATTTCAAAGACTGCAATTCAAATATACTGTACATATTCTTTGTTGTATTTTTTCCAATATGTTTATGTTTCGCATCGATACACCAAAGCAAAAGTCCTTGTACGTGAAAACCTAGTTGGCAATAAACCGGATTCTAGTTCTGAAAAGCTGCTGGTTGGTCTTAATAGCACTTTTAAATGTCTGTTTTGGCACACATGCAAATGTCTTCAACAGTAACAGCTGTACAACTGATGTAACCTAGAAAGACAAATTCTCTCCCGTGCTAAATATTCATGCTTCGTTTCTACTGTACGACTGTGGAGGTCTCTGGAGCAAGCATGTGTTAGAAATGTATCGGAAATGATTTATCTCCACTTAAGTCGGTCCCTGTGGTGGCAGCCGCCTGGGCGTCAGTGGTAGTACAAGTCCTTTGATGTAAACTAGCGAAACATTTACTACATTTAATACTACTTAGCACATTTAGCTACATCAACATGTGTTGTAGAAGTCGTCTAAGCTGATGCGATGCTGATGACCATTAGAGAGAGAGAGAGAGAGAAATTCTAATTTGCAGCTCTGGTTTGCGAAATGCAATTCACCTTTTATACGTTTTTGTACCGGACCATTGGGGTGAAGAGGGCGCTGAGCTAGAAGGGAACACTTTCGGTTTACTAGTCCATATGTTATAGTCAATATGTCCGTATACATGAATACAACTGTTTACCCCGTCTGTTCTGGATGAAATAAACCAGAGAGAAATGTCAGTTTTTGGCCTCATCAGTTTCCTTGATGCCAAAGTTGAAAAAAATTCAATAATGCAATCATCATCAGTACTGTTCATTGATCTGCAGCTTTGCCCTTGATGGAAGCAGAGGTATTAAAAAGGGAGATATTAATTTAATTCAGTTTAGAAAACTCATTTGTAAGTGTTACAGCACAGATGGGTAAACAGATACACCTCGCAGAAACAACAAATATACAACAACAACACTGCATCAGCCACCCCAGAATTGTCAGACAAGGCAATTCAAATCATGATTAAATAAATACATATTGCACCTCATCAATGAGGTTATTACACCTAAGTTTAAACAGCATGGTAAAGTCTCTGACGGGTTTCATCCCATAAACATCCCAGAAGAACATCCTTAAACAATAAGACGAGTAAAAAACGTAGAGACCTCGACCTCCTCCTCTTCCTCCCTCGTTAACGACGATGCAGTAAAAAAAAAATAACAATCCGATTTCTTGAGTTTGGAAAGATCGTGTTCCACATTTAGCCTTTGGCGTACTTTCAAGACCGACACTTTTACACCTAAGAGCTTCTCTCAGCTGCTGCTGCACACCTTCCCCAGAAAACTCCCACAACAACCGGAAATCATCTGTAATTATCAGGCGTCAACCTCCGGTTCTGACGAGTGTAGCCAACGTAGAAGTGTCTTAAAACTTGCATTCTCTCTAATGTCCAGCAGGGGGCGACTCCTCTGGTTGTATAGAAGTCTATGAGAAAATGACTCTACTTCTCTCTTGATTTATTACCTCAGTAAACATTGTAAACATGAGTTTATGGTCTCAATCTCTAGTTTCAAGTCTTCTTCAATACAGCATGATGTTCATTTAGTAAGTTATGGTCCATTTAGAGTCAAACAGACCATAAAGCGGGGTATGCTTTAGGGCGGGGCTTACTGTGATTGATGGGTCGCTGTCGCTACCAGAGCCGTATACGGCGTCTCTACGTCACTCCTCTGCATTCCAAAGATGGTAACTTCCGTTCACTGGTTGCAAAAAGCAAAATTGGCATCGACCAAATCTCCGATCTGTCAAGTTTCTCTTATTCTCTTTCTCGTACAGTTAATTAACATTGACACAAAGGTCAAAAAACTTCACCTGCTCCTTAACTTCTTGTCTCATATCATATTTTGCCCGTGCTGCATGATTTCCTTTGCAAAACTCTGGTTCTTTCTCTCGGTCTCCTTCACATTAATTTACCCCACATTTACCACATTGGGCTAAAAATCACTCCTACACATAAACAGACTCCGCCCAAACTTCTAACAGCTCTTATATTGCATTAGTTTGGGAACACAAAGTCTGGAAAATCACAGTGAAGCATAACAGATTTAGTCCTAATCATTCATTTCTTTGTCAAAGGAAAAAGTACACCTTCTTATTAGGAGCTTTCTTTTCTAAGACTTTTTCCATCCGTCTATTTGACATGCACTCGACGACCATCGAGCCGGATCGTTTTGTATATATCGAGCGGTCTAACTTCTCCCACTTCCTTCCTAATCCATCTCGCCATAGTGTGCTTTTGTGACAAAGCTGCCCCCTTCTCTCAAACCCTGAATCTTTAATCCAACCACGAGGGCTTCTTCTTCTTCTGATCAGTCTCGCTATGACTCCATGAATACACCTTCCAAACTCAAATTCTCAACGTCCATTTCTTTCGTTCCTCCCTCGTCCATTTCCTCTCTACGACTCTCTCGTACACCGGATCCTAACCCGTCTCCGTTCAAGCGGTTCACATTAAATCTTTCAGCCGTCCCTTTGCTCCTGGTGGATGACTCTGACCCCCTACCCAAGTGAAGTTCATGATGTTCTTGATGTTAGTTTTTTCGCAGCTGTAATCCATATTTTGCTAGACGAGGGCTCATAGTTTTACAACCATATGTTTTAAGAGGCGGTGAGGTTAATCCTGCCTGTATAAATTGCAGCTCTCCATCCTTCCCAAAAGAGGAAATTAAATCAGAGCGGGTTATGATTGAGACATTTTTTTTTTTTCTTCGACAGTCGGCTATCACATGACCCCCTCCACCTCTGCATCTAACAATGTTGGGGTGACCTGCTCCTCCTGCTTGATGAGGTAACATCTGAAGCCAGTAATCCGTGACAGTGATGGCAGAGCGCCTGAGAGCACGACAGAAATAGATATGCAAATGGCGAGAGTTTCATAACTCCTCGTATAGAAATCAGTCTCTCGATCTGTTTACCTTTTATGTGCCACATCCTTTCATGCAGCCCAGTTTCATCAATTCGGCGTGCTTCATTAGAATTCCAGCTGAAAATGTATTCGCTGAACATACAGGCAGCTTTACGTCGAGTGCCGTATCATTCATTAAGCGCCTTTTCTTTTTTTTTTGTTGCTTCTTTTTTTACTCAATATCACGCCACCGTGGGGGTTTGGAGGGGTTGGAGTTGCAGTCTCTAAACACATGCTGCATATGAGATCCAATTAGAGGTGATTTACTGCCCTCACAGAACAGGCAAATGGATGATAAAATAAGCAATCGGATCCCCCAGATGTGACATTCTCCTTTACTGTATTTTGCAGCACAGAGGATAAATTCAGCACCACTAGTTCTGCAAGTGTTGTTTTGCAGTTTTTGTTGAGCTCATTTTCGTGCATTTACAGTTTCAAGTCGAAGCTTCGTTAGATCTTCTGCTGCTCTTGTGGCCAGAGACGAGAGCGGGAAGGCAGACAAACGTTTACTGGCCCCTCGTGTGTTTCGTGTGATGGTGGCAACTTGTGCAAATGTTAACAGATAGGTGGGATTAGAGGGCACGCTGTGCCCATGTGGCTCCCATCTCATCTGTTCAACGTGTTGTCATTAAGTGTCTTATCCAATTACTTCCACCCAAAGTGGATGTGGCAGATCCGGAAGGCTGGCCCTCTGGGCTCCAAGCTGTTGATGTAATGCCTTCGTACTAAATGCAAAAAGGGATTTAAGAACACAGACTTTATGTAATGTGTGGTTGAAAAACACAAGATGTATATTTATTTCGGTTAATGTGCATTTAATCCAGTGCAGGAAGGGTGCACATCCGGTTCATTTCCAATCATTTGTTTTCGACTGATGTCACTGGAGGTTAAGTGGCTGCAGTTAGACTGAATCCTTTCGTTTTTTAAATGAGGCACAGGATGAAACGAGGATGGCGTCTCAAAGAAAAACTCAAAGAGACCTTGCGTCTCATTCCTGCGCTGTTCGTTTTGATTCCCGTCTTCCTTGAATGAGAGATCTCAACATAAAGGTTTCTTTTTTTTTTTTTTGCTTTAATTAAAAAGCCAAAGTCTCACAGAAAAACAGCTACTGGGATATCAAGCTGGGGATAATAAACACAGCACGGTGTAAAGTGCATGTACGGCACAAGAGAGATTTGTATGTGGATGTGCACACGCGTGTGTTGTGACCGTCTTTCAGTTGAGTTTTCCTTTCAGAGGGGTAATAAATGGCAGCTTAGTACTCAGGGAGTTGTTATAATGGAAGATAACATAAAGATGTCTGCTGGTAGACGTCTTCTTATCTACATTATAACACGGAGTCCCTCTGGAGGAGGGCTGTTTATCAGTCAGGGGCTTTAAAGGGAACATGTGGACATGGGAATATGTGGAGGAGATGGATGTGAATAGATTAAAAATGGCTGGAAGACGAGGAAACTGGCAACTGACGGATGGCTTTCTTCTTTTTTTTTTGCCCATATGCATGCTAGCAAAGTTGTTTTGTGTCGATGCACTGGTGCACCCTGAGATTTAGCACAAATAATTCTACTGAATCTTCTTTTTGAATAGTACGTTGTGATCCAAATGCTTTTTCTGGCCCATGAAAGTGGATTATCTTTGCTGCGTGACGCTCCTTCTCCTGTACTGTATTGTGGATGTGCAGTTGTGCATTGAGCCACCAGGGAATCGATGGCTCATCTCCTGAAAGCGCTTAAGAGTGAGTTATGACCGAGTGTTAACCCCTTAGGCATCTTAGGTCCTTAATAGCCTCAAATCCAAACAGAAAAGTGGGAAACGGCACGTCTTAAATATGAGTTAAGTACAGAGGCATTATTTATAAAACGCTTCGTCCTAATTCGTCAAAACCTCCTAATACCAAATGGCAGCATAAATACTTTGTAACATCTACCAGTGTGAATAGTCAAATCCCAGCAGTCTGGGTGAAATTCCAGATCAATTAACTGCATCACATCGCATGCATTGCAACGGCTCTCATCTAATACATGCGTTTAGTAAGCTTAATATTTAATAGACTGGAGTAAATTATCTCCTTCAACTGAGTCTCGTATACTATAAAACCTAATAAAACCGTTTTGTTTCAGCTTTATTAGATTCCAGTGAAGAGGTTGATGTTTCCAGGGACAAAAACACGGACCGTTGTCAGCTAAAAGCAGGCATGGTAATTGGAAAGGGGACACTGGGACATAATCACTCCATCACAGTCCTGGTGTGGCTTGTAAATATTCACACTACCTGGAAATGTTTTCCTTAGGTGGAGAAGGTCATCTATAAAAAGCACAGCCGAACAAAAACTGAGCACAACATGTGTCTCAGGCCGCGTCTTCTACAGCGAAATGTGTTTTCACCCAGAGGAAATAAGCATTTTTCATGTCCATCTTTGTGTATGTTGGTATTTGTGTGAAGGGGACGGCAGTTGCTTCACCTTTTTAAACAGTAGTGTGAATTGTATCTGGTCTCTGCTGAATAGTTGCTGTTTCACAGAGGGTATTTCTGTCAGCGTGGACCCAAACATGAGAATAACAGCTGCAATAGACCGGCACTCTGGTCTTCCTATTTGTGTTCTGGATGAGAAAGCGATGTCACTGACAGGTTAGAGCCATTGATGTATTTTAGAGAAGCAGATACTGCGATCAAAAATGGTTCCCCCATTCAGAAAGTTCCTCACTGGGCACTTATCGCCTCGCGGTTTAGTGTTTCTAAACCCACGTGTTGTCATAATTAAAGCACTTAATTTGACTAACAGTGTAAGAGGAACCTGAAACAAAACCATCTGAGAAACCGTCATTGGACACTGTTTGGAAAAGGGGAGGCGCTTTCAAAAACATACGTGGCAGGTGATTGGATGACCCATCTGTCAATCAAACTCTAACCGAAGCCAGAAAACATCTTTTTCATCGAGAAATGTCTTCAGCGTCGTTCTTCGCTCTTCTTTAAATAAAGAAATATTGATATAATTGATGGTAATGTAGCGTCTACTCGTCTTTTTCGGGAGCCGCCATTGGAATGTTGTCTCTCACCATCTTGGTTTTTTGCAACCAGTGCAGTTAAGTTACCATTGGACTGTATAGAGGAGTGACGAAGAGCTGTTGTCGTTTACAAGGTAGCCCCGCCCCTAAAGCATCCCCTGCTTTATGGTCTATGTGACTCTAAATGGACCATCATTTACTAAATGAACATCATGCTGTATTGAAGAAGACTTGAACCTAGCGATTGAGACCATAAACTCATTACATTACTTCATGCCTGTCGAGATGGATTTTCATTTTCCTGCAATTTTCCCGCGTAATCTGGGAAACACCGTGCGAATTCAGTGTACGGACACATTTCTCAAACGTTTCAGTTTAGTTAAACCCACACTACCTGAGTTGCTTGTTTACACATTTCCGTTCACTGCTTGTGTTAAATGACTCTGCTTTGGAGAGCGTCTGGGTGTCGGGTCTCCTTGTCGCAGTGACAGTGAGGGATTAGAGTTTTGTTTTTCAGGCTGTAGAACTGGTTGTGTGATCAAATCATAAGGGCAAGACGAATGACGGAGACTCTAATAGAGGCAACACATCACTGTCATCCTCATTATCTCCCTTCTCCATTGACCTCGTCACCTCCGTACCACTGCTCACCCAGCACAATGGGTCATTAGTCTATTCAAATGTAAATAACGTTCCCACTGTGGAGCTGAATCATACCTGCAGATACCAAAAGAACTGATTACGATCATGCATCGGTGTCTGCAGGCACAGTCATCGATGTGTTTTATCCCACTGAACACACACACACACACACACAGTTACACCTCTTTTAAAGGAAGGCCTTTAGGGTTGGGGTCTGAAAGCTCTGTCATCCCCTGACACCACACCGTGATGGAGGAGAGAGAACCCCCATGTGTCTCACTCACAGTCCCCCAGAGCAAAGACATTCTGCAGTAACTGAGATGCGGTGAGCCATGACACAGGCCCCCCCCCACACCACCACCACCACGGCTCAGAGCATTTAACATCAGTATGCCGGTATCAGATGTGGAAGGTCCTCGAGGGAGTCGAGGGAAGTGGTGCTGTGGGTGAAAACATGACAGAGGCCGAGACCGAGGGAAAGAGAGAGAGAGCGAAGTCCCAAATGGGGCACCTTGACAAACAGATACTGGTCCCAGTAATCTCAGGAGGATCGGATTTGACCTTTTTATTGTTTCGTCTTTTGCTCGACAGACCTTTACCTCCAGGTTCACTGACACTAAGTAGCTCCGCCTGCTGTCTTTTCAAGGTCTCGCTCCCAACTCGTCAACACAGGACTCTCACCCAGGAGACGGCTGTTCGTGTCCTGTGTGAAAATGAAGAATAAATGTTGACATTTTGTCCCGTGAGTCGGTACTCATGTGAGACGTTAGTCAGTCAAGTTAACACTTGACACTAGAGGGGGGTACGTATAGAGCGTCATTTGTTTATGAAGCTATTAACTAAATGACATGTGCTGTGAGGAAACGCATCAATGCTGGTGTTAATATTGACATTTCTTACATTTCAAATTTACAAAAATCTGTATTTCATGGATAAAAATGGCTAAAGACGGCATGTACTGTTTTAAATCAGCTCTAATCTTGCAAGGCCAATTCTGGGATGGAGTCGACCGTTTGGGACTAATCACCGTCATGAAATAAAATAATGTCAACGCCCTCTAATCAGACCCCCCCCCCCCTCCTCGCCTCTCTCCACAGCTGCTATCGTTGTTTTTACTCTTTCCTGTAACGACCATGTAGCATTACAATCACAGCACAAGCCTGTTCTGCACTTTCAGTGGTCTGGAAAATGAAGCTATCAGCACATTACAAAATCTGGTGAATCAGTGTTGATGACACTGTGCATGTACAGGCTGCACCCGGTAGCTCGCATGAATTTAGCAACATCGTTGTCTTAATTTGTTGTCTTTGCAGCACGTATGGTATATGCAGGGGCGGACTGGGGGAAAAAAGAGGCCCGGGAGTTACTGAGTCAGACCAGCCCACTCGGTATTTTTTCTCTCGTATTAATGCGTAGTTTATCGCGAGTTAATACATGGAGCAGACATTTGTATCACAGTGTTTTTAGTGTAGGTTAAAGACTGGTCTTTATAGCATTTTGATTCTTTGAAGACATCAAGGTATTTAACTTTCACATCTGAAATTACAAGAGCTCTGCTCTGTGATGTCTTTCCTCGTCTCTCCCCCCTGTGTCACGGTGTGGGTACATCGCACTGGTGAAATCAGAATACCCTTATTTGATTGGCTAAACTGCATCACGTGACGTGATTTACAACACATTGTTGGTGGTTTTTTTTCGCAAGTGTTGAGTAGGCTAGAGCAGTGGTCCCCAACCACCTGATAGATGTTTTATTTTGAAAAATGACCGGATTCTCTCCCAATTTCATCCGCCTGTGGCTCGTGACACATGTCAAGACGCTTGTCTCGGTCACGTGATACGTTAATTAAGCCCACAAGCTAGCGAAAATGAGTAAAAAACTTTTGGAGAGCTTCTTTGCAAAGGGGAAAAGCCCACTAAGGAGACAGAAGAAGAGCCTACAACTTCCAAGAAAAAGAAAGCTTCATTTAACAAACAATATCAGGAGTCTAATTAAATATCAGGAGTAATTCTGATGCGCCAAACCCACTCTGCATAATATGTGACGACCCACTCTGCATAATATGTGACGACCCACTCTGCATAATATGTGACGACAGAGGAAGAGGAAGATCAGCTGCTGGAGATTGTAAATGACGGTGGCCTTAAAAGTATGTTTGAGACAACAACTCTGCTGGTGTTTTGGATTGACATTTAATAACACTTAAAACAAAGTTAGACTGACGGAAGAGATTAGATGAGTAAAGAAGTTGGAAACCATGAGTGTGAGTACAAATCGCGAGGAGTAGTATAAATCTCAGTCAGTGATTACTGACTTTGGGTATTTAGGTATTAGAGTAAATTTAACGTGATCCGTGAAGCATAGAATATATTCAGGGCCGGCGATGTCACAGGGAGGGCCAGTTGGTGATGGAGGTGGGCCGGTATTGGACCATCCCAACCCCTTCGGCCTACCGGGGATTTCCCCGGTATCCCCGATGGCCAGTCCGCCCCTGGGTATATGACTGAATACAACATCGGAGAAGGATTGGATGAAGGGCAGGACAAGAGGAGGGGGACTCTCTCATTGCTCATATGAGCAACGTCTCCCTGATGTTGATTGTTTTTACGTTAAGATGCTGCCATATGAGCTTGTTTGTCGTGTTTGTCTTGTGTAGCATGAATCAGCTACGGCTGCGTTTCTTTATGCAACCCTGTGATGCAGAATAAATGATCCTTGAACCCCGAAATAAACACTGAAGTCATTTTAACGTCATCTTACTCGTACACACACACACAGGGTAAAAATGACGGTGTGGCGGCGGGGCGTGTGTGGGCTCACTGCAGGGGGGGAGTGGTTCAGGGAAGGGTGCCGAGAAGAGGCTTAATGAGCCGCAGCTGAGATCAATCGGGGGATTGTGTGTTTCTGCCCATATAAACACTAGTAGGGTTGGAGCAGCGAGAGAAGTGCGGACAGGAGACACAGGCTGGAAAGGGACTGAGAGGACGACAGATCCTCCCGACGAGTCCTACCTGGCGAGTGCGCTCGGAGGCGATGCAGGAGAGCGCACGGCCGTGACCAGCCTGAACGATAAAGTCCTAAATAAAGATCATTAAGAAGTGCGAACGGCGTCTACTCGTGTCATTGTGCTGGGAGAGCCCACGGTGGTAACACGCTACCGCTACACTGGAGCCTGAACAGGGACCAGCACAGGACGATGAACGCCGAGTCACCGGTGGCACCGACACAGCCGATTATAGTGCTGGGCCAGATGCTGGGAGAGATCGCGGCCATGCAGCAGGAACAGGCCGAGACGAACCGGCAGTTCCTGGGCGCGCTCCATGCCCAGGCGGAGCGGCAGACCCACGCCCTGGAGCAGCTCACAGCCCGGGCAGCGGCATCCCCACCCTCCTCCTCGTTGGCCGGGCTGGTCCTACATAAGATGAGTGCTACAGACGACGTGCAGGCGTTTCTGGACACGTTCGAAGCGACGGCGGGGGCGTGCAGTTGGCCCGCGGCGGAGTGGGCGGTCCGGCTTCTGCCTCTCCTCACTGGGGAGGCACAAACAGCGGCCCTGGGGCTGCCCCCGGCAGCGAGGCACAGCTACGCGGACGTGCGTAGAGCGGTCACCGACCGACTGGGCCTGTCTCCGGAGGACCACCGGCGGAGGTTTCGTGAGGCCAGTCTGGGACCCGAGGACCGGCCCTTCGCGTTTGCTCAGCGGCTGAGGGACGCCGCAGCCAGGTGGCTGCAACCAGAGAGTCCAGGGGGGGCGCAGGAAGTCGTGGAGAAGGTGGTCCTGGAGCAGTTCGTGGGGGCGCTGCCTGCTCGAACGTCAGCATGGGTCCGGTATCACCGGGCCCCGACACTGGGGACCGCCATCACCCTGGCAGAGGACCACCTGGCGGTCCATTCCAGCGGCCCGGGGGACAGTGGCCGCCCGCTGGCTCCAGCCCGGCCGACGCCGGCCCCTCGGAGGAGGCTGCCTCCGCAGCTTCTGGCGCGGCAGCCACTGGCTCCGCGGTTGCCACCCTTCCTCCCCTTTCCCAATGCACCGACCTCCGTGACTGCCGGCACTCTTCCCAACCCACAGGGGGTCCCTCAAGCGTCAGGGCTGGAGTGTTGGAGGTGTTGGCAGCCCGGTCACTTCCGGAGGGAATGCCCGCTGATGGAGGTGGGACAGGTGATTCGGGTTGCCGGCCCTCCAACACCCTCCCCCGGTCCAGGGGCGACGTACCGCGTTCCGGTAAGGATCCAGGGGGGTATACATCAGGCAATGGTGGATACTGGCTGTACACAGTCTATGATTCACCAGAGCCTGGTTCGGCCCGGGGCATTGGTGGAGGCATTGTGGGTGAAAATTATGTGTGTGCATGGGGATGTTCACGAGTATCCCGTAGTGTCAGTAGAAATTAGATACATGGGGAGAAAACATAGTGTAAAGGTTGCGGTTAGCTCCCGCCTTACGCACCCCCTAATCTTGGGAACAGATTGGCCAGGGTTTAATAAATTAATGGGGCCGGGTGGGGGGGTGCGTGCACGACAGACAGGGTCATGCGGTATGTGTGCTGTGCTCAGCGGTGACGCGAGGTTGTCCGACGCTGCAGACGGGGAGGGGGAACCCGTGGAGACCCGTGGAGACTCCACCGGGTCCCGAATTACACTCCATGGAAGATTTTCCACTTGAGCAGTCTCGGGATGATACTCTACGCTCAGCCTTTGACCAAGTGATACGAATTGATGGTCAGTGGGTGCGCCCTGACGCAGCACAGTCATATCCGCACTTTTCATTGATTAGGGACCGGCTGTATAGAGTGAGTCGTGACACTCAGTCAGGTCAGGAGAACACCCAGTTGCTGGTGCCGAAAAGCCGTCGGGAAATTATTTTCCAGGCGGCTCACTATAACCCGATGGCTGGCCACATGGGATATGAAAAAACACTGGACCGGATAATGGCCCGATTTTATTGGCCAGGTATCAGGGGGGATGTGCGCCGGTGGTGTGCATCCTGCCCGGAGTGTCAACTGGTGAACCAGCCGGCCATTCCGAGGGCGCCTTTACGTCCTCTGCCATTAATGGAGGTCCCATTTGAGCGTATCGCCATGGACCTCATCGGGCCATTTCACCGGAGTGCACGTGGGTATCGCTTTGTGTTAGTCCTAGTGGATTACGCAACACGATATCCCGAGGCAGTGCCATTGCGCAACATTTCTGCAAAGAGTGTCGCGCAGGCTCTGTTTCAGGTCATCTCCCGAGTCGGAATCCCAAAGGAGATTCTGACTGACCAGGGCACCTCGTTCATGTCACGCACACTGAGAGAACTTTACGGGTTACTGGGCATTAAATCTATTCGGACCAGCGTTTACCACCCACAGACCGATGGTCTGGTGGAGCGTCTGAATAAGACTTTGAAGTCCATGATCCGTAAATTTATTAGCGAGGATGTACGCAATTGGGATAAATGGCTTGATCCTCTGTTGTTTGCAGTGCGGGAGGTTCCCCAGGCCTCCACGGGATTTTCTCCCTTCGAACTACTGTTTGGCAGGACACCACGGGGGGTGCTCGACCTGATTAAGGAAAACTGGGCGGAAGGTCCGAGCACCGGGAAAAGTGAGATCCAATACGTCCTGGACCTGCGAGCAAAACTCCACACGCTGGGTCGAATGTCACGTGAGAATTTGCTCCAGGCCCAGGAACGTCAACAACGGCTGTACAACAGAGGGGCCAGGCTGAGACGATTCACACCGGGAGAAAAGGTACTTGTATTGCTTCCTTCTTCCAGCTCTAAACTCCTCGCCAAGTGGCAAGGGCCCTTTGTGGTCACACGGCGAGTGGGGGATGTTGACTATGAGGTTGTGCGTTCTGACAGGGGGGGAGCTACACAGATCTACCACCTCAACCTCCTGAAAGCATGGAGAGAGGCGGAGTCTGTTTCTCTGGTGTCTGCGGTACCTGACAGGGAGGAGCTGGGGCCTGAGGTTTCGAAATCCACTAATCCCACCTCGCTCCTTTGTGAGGCCCATCTCTCCGAGACCCAGAGAACAGACATTGCCCAGTTGCAAAAGCAGTTTGCTGACGTGTTCTCCCTCCGGCCAGGACGCACAAACCTCATGGAGCACCAAATCGAGACTCCCCCGGGCGTGACGGTGAGGTTACGACCCTACAGGTTACCTGAACACAAAAGAAAAGTGGTTCAGAGGGAATTGGCGGCCATGCTGGAGATGGGGGTAATAGAAGAGTCCAACAGTGCCTGGTGTAGCCCCATTGTTCTTGTGGTCAAGAAGGATGGGTCTATACGGTTCTGCGTGGACTATCGCAGGGTGAATGAGGTGTCACGATTCGATGCGTACCCAATGCCCCGGGTCGACGACCTCCTGGACCGACTGGGCACTGCGCGTTTCTTTACGACACTGGATTTGACCAAGGGCTACTGGCAGATTCCTCTGTCGCCAGAGTCCAAGGAAAAATCGGCCTTCTCCACTCCGTTTGGTTTGTACCAATTTACCACACTTCCCTTCGGGTTGTTCGGTGCCCCAGCCACCTTTCAACGCCTCATGGACCGGGTGCTGCGTCCGCATGCTGCATATGCGGCCGCCTATATTGATGATGTGATAATCCACAGCACCACCTGGGCGGAGCATGTGCAGCGGGTGGGCGCGGTGCTTGAGTCCCTGAGGCAGGCGGGGCTCACCGCCAACCCGGGGAAGTGTGCGGTTGGACGGAGGGAGGTACGGTATCTGGGGTACCACTTGGGCGGCGGGCAGGTGCGCCCTCAGGTGGACAAAACTGCGGCTATCGCAGCCTGCCCTCGGCCCAGGACTAAAAAAGAGGTTAGGGGGTTTTTGGGGCTGGCGGGTTATTACAGACGGTTCATCCCGGACTTTGCAGAGCTGACCAGCCCCTTGACCGACCTGACCCGGAAAGGTGCCTCAGATCCGGTCCAGTGGTCGGAGCAGTGCCAGTTGGCGTTTGAGAGGGTGAAACAGGCCCTCTGTGGGGAACCGCTCCTCCATACTCCTAACTTTTCTCTTCCTTTTACTCTGCAGACTGACGCTTCGAACAGAGGGCTGGGGGCCGTTTTGTCCCAGCAGGTACGGGGGGTTGACCGCCCCGTGCTGTACATCAGCCGGAAGCTTTCCGAGAGGGAGACCAGGTACAGTACGGTGGAGAAGGAGTGCCTGGCCATCCGGTGGGCGGTCGACTCCCTGCGCTATTACCTCCTGGGGCGCTCATTCACCCTCTGGTCGGACCACGCCCCGCTCCAGTGGCTCCACCGCATGAAAGATACCAACGCCCGGATCACTCGGTGGTATCTGGCGTTACAGCCATTTAATTTCAAAGTGGTCCATAGGCCGGGGGCGCAGATGGTCGTGGCCGACTTCCTCTCCCGCTCTCATGGGGGGGAGGGGGGGGAGTAGGTTAGGCCGGATGGCTCCCCGGCCTAAGTCGGGCGGTGGGGATATGTGGCGGCGGGGCGTGTGTGGGCTCACTGCAGGGGGGGAGTGGTTCAGGGAAGGGTGCCGAGAAGAGGCTTAATGAGCCGCAGCTGAGATCAATCGGGGGATTGTGTGTTTCTGCCCATACAAACACTAGTAGGGTTGGAGCAGCGAGAGAAGTGCGGACAGGAGACACAGGCTGGAAAGGGACTGAGAGGACGACAGATCCTCCCGACGAGTCCTACCTGGCGAGTGCGCTCGGAGGCGATGCAGGAGAGCGCACGGACGTGACCAGCCTGAACGATAAAGTCCTAAATAAAGATCATTAAGAAGTGCGAACGGCGTCTACTCGTGTCATTGTGCTGGGAGAGCCCACGGTGGTAACACGCTACCGCTACAGACGGGTCACGTATAATGTATCTACAGATGCAACTAATCAGGCCACAATGTGGAAGAAGTAGCCAACTGATATGATTGAGCTATTGTTGGTGTACAATGGCCGATAATGAATTTCATGATTGTGAGTAACGCTTTCAGGGGGAAAAGGCTGAAGCAGCCTGCTTTAATGTCAAATTTAGCTTCCTTTGTGTAGTATAAAGTCTCTTGATCCCTTTTACGTTCCATGAGTTGATCAGTTATTTCTTCACATCGTGGATATTTTCCAGTCTCAGATATGTCAACATGTGGTTGTTATGCCTCTGTCAGCTGCTGTTAGAAGGTCCATTATTGTGAACCGCCAAAGGAAAATAAGCTCAGTGAGCGTGCTCAGAATCTTCTTCTTTGGTATTTGAAGAATCGTTGACGTAGCTTTTATCTCCTCCTACAGGCCCGGCGAGCGTTGGAGTCGTTATTGCGATATTTTGAAAAACAAAAGGTGACGACAGGATTTTATTTTAAAACTTAAGAGGAAAATATATCTGTATACGTGTAGACTGAGCTTTATTCTGTACTTTTACTTGTAATGGAGCATTTTAACATTTTCTTAATTAAAGGATCTGAGTACTTCTTCCACTGTTTTCCTGTCTCTGTAACCATCATTCCACTGTATGTTTGTTATAATTACTGTATAATCTGTAGACACTTTAATAAAGAAAGTCCTCTCCTTCTCAATGTTTATTCTTCCCCTTTCTTTAAGAGTATTTACTCTGCATAGCTGTACCACAAATTAATGAATGTTGCCCTCCATCCCAGTAATTTTTGAGGAGATGATGTAAATGTGAGGAGAAATAAATAGCATGTTAGGAATGAGTGCAGCTCAGCCGTATAATTGTCAGGATATTCTATTATTCGCATCTGATGGCAAAGTCTATTTCCAGCCTGCAACAGAAATGTGTGGAGAGGAAATGACTTTAACAGCCTTCCTTTGAGTCACACGGAGAACGGCTCCATCTCTCCTCCTCACATGTTTCTCCTTTTCAGACAATCAGCTATTGATTCTTTTTCCCCCTCACTGTCTCTCCTTTTACCTCGTCTCTATTTCCTCACCCTCGCGCCCTTCTTGGCTCAAATCATTTCTCCTGCTGACCCAGAGAGGACAGAGATTCATCTGGATGTGTGACCCTGAACAGTCAAGCGCCACAGTTTGGGGTCTACACTCAGTTAAACCGATTTCTAGGTGACAGTTATGGGGGTTACGCATGACTGCAGAATGTGCCCCACACTTCAGATTAGATCACGTCTCTAACTCTGGTATCAAATTAAATCGTGCCTCCGCCATAACTGCTGTTCACAATTGATTTCCGGTGTAACCCTTGAAAAATAATAAAGTATTCAGCGAGAATGACGATCAAGATGAATCACCACGTTTGAAGATTTCAAATTAAACACCCATCGATATGTCTTTGTACTTTATTAATGGCTTGGAGCCATAGAATCAGTGCTGGAGGAGTTTTTAAAGGGGAAATTCACAGATTTTGATATCACTCGAGTGAACAAGTTTGAAAGTGAAATAATGTGTTGGTGTGGAGAAAGGAGTGCGTTCACCAGACCTCTTCAGCCCGCTCCTCATCTTCACTTGAGGCTAGCGGCTCAAGGCTACGTTAGCCACCACTATAGCGCGATCTCTGAACCAATCGGCTATCGGTCTGACGGCGATAAGCCTCTGGGGACAAGAGACTATATTTCCGGCCTCGAGTCTTTCTTTTCTGTACGCTGCTCATTGTTTACAGTCTGATGACCGTATTGTTTCACAAGTAGCTAGTTTACAAGCTAATGTAAACCAACATGAAGCTGTATCATCGAACGATGATAGCCAATAGGTAACCAGATTGCATTGCAGCCAATACGTTTTCGGCCTCTTTTGCTCTCCACACAGACTGTTTACCTGCGTTCAACCAAAGCCTGCTCGAAGGTGATTGGTCGATACAACTCGGACTACAAACTGAAACCAGAACGCTTCAGATACCAGAGGATGTCCTATGTGTACAGATTGTAAAGCCCTCGGAGGCAAATTTGTGATCTTGGGCTGTACAAAAATGAATTGCATTGAATCGTCTTGTGGGTGAAGTATTCCTTTAAAGGCAGGGTTGGTAAAAAACATCCTGACAGCAATCAATGAATCAAATGCTTCGACAAAAACAAAAATCGGGTATTTGTGTCCGTTGCGGGACTGTAATCAGCCCGTCCAATCATTTCATTGGGCGTGAATGTAATGATTGGACGGGCTACCTGTCTACTTGACATCTGTGAGTGTGATCATTTTGGGGGAGTGGCTTCGGAGGGCTGTCAGTGTTGACGACTTGGCGGCGTTTCTTTAGGAACTAGTGCTGCTTCTTTGTGCTTTATGGCGTTTTCTTGGCACAATTCTGCCACCTGTCGGTCAGCCGAATAATATTAAATCCTAAAAAATAAAACTGCTCCATAGAGCTACTCCTGGAGAGAGAACATTAGTCAAATGTAACAACCTAAAAGGAGCAGTGAGTAAGAGTTTAGGATTTAGGACTGACGCGTGTTGTCATCAAACAATCGCCATCTTCTCAATGTCCGCTCTACTCCGATTCTCTACCGGTTCTACACTAACAATCCAAACAACTGTTGCTGCTGTTTTTCTTTGGAGGTGTGTAAAACGTTGTAATTCAGTTTCTTACCGCTTTGCCCCTTGGGAGGTGTAGTTGGCTTCGCCTCAGGGTTTTTCTTGTATCTTGTCCAGATTGAGTTTCTGTCAGTGAACCATTTTTTTTTCAGAAATGTTGCTCACTGTTTGTACTGATGATTCAACCAGAAGAGCTCCAGGTCCATCCAAGCCCCACTCCAAAACACTGTCTTCGCAGAAAGAAAAGAATACAATTTAACAGAAAATGTAACTTCTGGAACCCTGAGCGCCCAAAAATAACCTCCTCCCACCTCACTACACAGAAGGGCACTCATCATGGCAGGCAGAGTACGCAGCGCAGGTCAGTGCGTACAGATCGCACAGTGTGACTTTATGTTCTATTTCAGTGCTTTACCTTCATTTGCCCGGGAACATTACCGCTGGTCAGACCTTTATTGTACTCAAATGTGGCTACAGCCTTGATGGGATGAATCATATAGCGCAGTGAGTCACGCCTCACGAGCGATGCAGTGATGAATACTGTGCATTTCTAATCGTATCTATATGGATTTCTCCATGCTGTATATTTTATGAGCGGTTAAAGGAGTTGTTAGATCCCCCAAAAATACCCCATGCTTACTAGAAGTTAAAGGAAATAAGAAAGGAAAATGTTTTTTTCTTCTTTTTTAAATATATCACCTGATCTCCCCCAAACCAGAGCAAAGTATGTCAAGTCCTCCCAGACACCATCTCCATTTCATTTGCATCTCCTCCAAACAGGCGTGCATAAATACTCCTGTTATTCTAATCGGAGGCCGTGTGCTGCCGTGGGATTGGCTGATGGCTGATGACTCACTCCGACAGGCTGGTGTGGGGCTGGTGAGGAGAGGGGTGGGTGGATGTGTGGGCTGGTTTTAGGTGGTGGTGGTGGAAGAAAAAAAAGAAGAGAGGGGGAGCAGGGAGGCGGGAGCAAAGCTCTCTCTCTCTCTCTCTCTCTCTCTCTCTCCCACTGCTTGTGCGCATTGTTGTTACCAGATTACCAGAGCACGCTGGTTCTCACACATTAACGCACAACATAAATACTTGCAAAGGGAGTCAACTTGATCTACATAGACTTTCTCACTGTTGTTTTTTCCTGCCTCCCCATCCATGGCTGCCTGTAGCCAGACTTGAGGAGAGACACAGAGCCCGGAGGAGAGCGAGAGCGAGAGAGAGAGAGAGAGAGAGAGAGAGAGAGAGAGAGAGAGAGAGAGAGAGAGACTTGTGCTGATCACAGAGGCTGCAGCCCCCCAGCCTCCCCTCTGTTGCTGCTACAGTACGTGTGAAAGAGGGAGAGGCAGCAGAAGGGCGAGAGCTGCTGTTTGTCTCTGAGACTGGGAAAAAAAAAGAGGAAGAGAGAGGCGAGAGGCGAGCGCTGTGAGTTTGCGGTGCAGAGCGGAGACGATCAGTCCTCTGGTATGTGCCCAGTGTGAGCGCACCTCCACCTCCACCTCTACCTCCACCTCGCAGCACCCGGACTCTGACAAACCATCGCCACAAAAACAGGTGAGTCTCAAACAGCCTCGTGGACTTTGATGTGATTATGATTTGAACAATAACAGGAATGTATTGATTTAACAAGCTTTGATTGATGAAAGTTCTCCTAAAAAAAGAGGTGCATCCATCATTAGTGGGGGGGGGGGGGGGGGGCTGCATCGGCATGTGACGGGTGGAGGGGGGTGGAGTTATTTGTCTTCTTTTACATGAATGTTGTTTATGTGTGTTAGTTTGTGTGAAAGCTTGTTTATTTCTTTGACTGACAAGTGAGGAAGACCACAGGGACTTGGTGGAAGAAGGGGGGTGAATCCATCTGATCCCCCCCCCCCCCCCCCCACACTATGTGTAGATCCATGTGTACCTGACAGAGGGAGTGGGTGGAGTGGGGAGCCGTTCCAGCTCTGTTACTGTGATCTGAGTCTTGTTTGGAAACACGGTGAAGCCATCATCTCAGATGCTGCGGGCGGACTACAGTATTTGAAGGAATGCAGCCTGCGCATGCATTGTGGACACAGTGATTTACGGACAGCTGTCGGAGAGATCCGCAGCTGTTTGCGTTGTCAGATTTACACTGTTGTTCTTGGGCTCGGGTGAGAGCCTTTTGTCTCAACCCCCGGCGCAGGAGAACTACTGCGTCTAATTGTTGTGGCACGGACAGGATGTGATCACCGCGGCGTAAGACTGTAAGAATGTGCCCGGATCAAAGTCTTATCCATTACATAATAAGGTTTTTCCAACATACTGGAGTGGTTTGAAAAACAGAGCCGTCATCGAATCATACATCCAACTAATGAGCAAGATTATGCAAGGCTTTTTTCCCCTGTAATATATGCAAATGAACCACTTTTGGACTGCATGTCTAAAAAGTGATGACACATAGCATGTTTATTTAGATTACTTGACTGATTGGTTTTGGGCCTCGACCGAGCTCCAACTTCATCATCTTCATCCTGACACAAAGCCGTCTTCGAAGCTATATGAGACAAACGTCGCAGCGCCTCCTCTTCCTCCTCCTCCTCCTCCTCCTCTTCCTCCATGTTAGCGTGTGACACTTGTCGCTCGTCCTGGAAAATGTCATTTGTGTGAGTGTGTGTGTGTGTGTGTGTGTGTGTGTGTGTGTAATGGCAGCTCATGAGAGTTTACCGCAGGGAATCAGCAGGTCGGTCCAGAATTGTTTTCTCCAGTGCACCACTTGTTGAATCAAAGTTTTGCCTGCGAAGCGAGTCTTAAATCTGCCTCGACTTACTTCGAGCCTGTGTGTGATTTTGATGAGAGGACAGAGAGGACAGAGGGAGGACAGAGAGAGGGACACTCGGGGCGTTGAATGGGGGCCGTATGGCCGAGCGAGATTTCACAGAGAGACATTGTGAGTGTGGTGTGTGTGGTTTAAACCCCTGAGCCACGACCGTGATCCGGGCTGCCATTGAGGGGGAAAAATATCCCTCCGTGTGTGTGTGTCTCTCTCGCTGCTGCCGTTTGCCTTTCGACTGTCAACCTGTCACCGGCTGTGATGTTGAGGAATCGTCCTCAGTTCCCCGTTGACCCTGCCACATCCCTTCATCACCCATCCCTCAATACATCTAACCCCCCCCTTATCCATCCATCCATCCATGTTTCTCCCACCGGGTTTCAAATGTTTGTCTCTTCACTTTCACCCCCCCCCCCCCTTTCGCTCGCTCGCTCTGGTCGCCACAGAAACGGCTGATTCAGGAAGGGTGGGCGGGTGTCTCCGAGCTCTCGCTGCTCTGCCCCATGCGGTGCTTTCACAGTACATTTCTGCTTCTGTGCTGCTCTTCATGGCCCTCGATGTTGCTGACAGTTCAGGTGGCTCAGTCAGATGTTGCACAATCGCGTCGGCAGCACAAAGGAGGGACACGTTTGGTATTTTTTTCGAGTTACCGTTCATGTTCAGTTGGTTTCGAAACACATTGAATCTCTTCACGGCCCGCTGACAAATCACTGGCGCTTTGTTTTGTCACGGTTTACATCATTTGTGATTCTGACGCACGTGTCTGTCTCTCTTGACTGGTATAATAATTAAGAGTCGGGTTCATCCGGAGAGATTTCAGGCCTATTTTCTGCTTAAACATGTGACACCCGGGTCGGAGTCACACTGTGTGTGTGTTTAGAGACGACACTGAGCGGATTAATAATGTAGTGTACCATGACCGAGTCATTTAATAATAGATATGCTGACCTTTCTCTTACATAAGGTCAATGAAGCAGAATGACAGAGTTGGCGAACAGGATTGAAATGAAAAGATGGAATCGGAGAGAAAATTCTTGGATAAATTCCCCCCCCCCCCCTCCTTCTTAACCGTGTTTTACAGCAGACCTCCCACTCAAAAAAACTAAAAACAGCACCCGTTGGATTTGCTTCTGCAAATACAGATGAATTCATCATGTTTTCGTGTTTTGTGGTTTTTATCCATTTTGTTGCATGCTTAGTTAGGATAGCTCTGGTTGCCATGGCGATGGTGTGTACAGTAGCTTAAAAAAACTGCCTTTTAAAAAAAGAAAAGCTCCCGAACAGAAAATGAAACCGGTGTTGCGCCGCAGCAGGACCCCAGGAGCTCATCCTGCTGTGCCTGATTAAATTAAAACGGGGAAGACCAGCACCTTGTGGATCACAGAGTCACACTATCTCAGACCAATTGGCTTCAAAAAAAGTTACATGCAGTTCATATTATGTGGCTATTCATTGTTGTTTAAACGGGGACGAAGATCAGCGTCTCCTGAGTTTGAACCGTGTCGATTTTAACTTGCTCAAAGCACAGTTTGATCTCCTCTCATTTAATGAAGGTTGTGCGTTTCCTTGTGTGCTTTTTTGAGAACAAGAAGGTGTAAATGTATGCAGGCTGCAGGGGGGCTTCTCCACCCTGCAGTGTTCAGCCATTACAGTCGGCGGTGACGCAGCTCGAGACTCGCACAGCACACTGCAGACCCGTCACGAGACACACAGAACAAAGAGTACACTGTCATCTAAGAGAGGAAAGAAAGAAATCAACATGGTAACACAGGAGCGGCCTTTTACACAACACAAGGACGTTAGATTGGGAGACGCAGCGTGGCACCATGTGATGAGACCCGGGTGGTTCACCCCGCTACTTCTTTAGGACACTGCCCCCCCCCCCCCCCCCCAGTGTCACCACGCCTCAGGTGGGACACTTTAAGATCACTTCGGTCACCTGTTCACTCTTTTGTGTGAACACGTGAGGTTGTAAATGTGTGAGGAGGAGTTCACAGATGACGACAACCGTAACATCAGGCACTTTGATGATTTGATGGTATCACAAGCCCCATAGCTAAAACACAAAGGTAAGTTTAGAAAAGAGGAAACTAGACACTTGGCTTCGAGTTCAAAACTATAGATATGTTCCCTGACGAATGAAAATAATGGTGAAAAGGACAAGATAGACTAAAAGTCGTGTGCTGTAGATACATCCACGTAGATCCCAACAGAACTAGTGAATGTTACTGTGAATCTAAATACAAAAAAAACGTAATTAATGAATAGGGAAAGGGAGAGGTAGGCTGGCTTTTAAGCTACACTAACATGGGAACCTTCCACCACAAACCACACGTGCAAATGACAAAAATACATTTGTTTAGCACACAAATCCACTAAAGGAAGGGATGTGCAGCCTCAGCGGGGCCACAAAATGAAATCTTTGCACATTTCGGCCCCTCTTTTCGCAACATACTTTCACTTCTTACAGAATATAGTCTTCATTGTACCCTGAGTGTAAGACAAAGGAGGAGAGCGATCTTACTCTGGCTGCTAAGGATAACTGCACTTCATAATAAAACAACCCAATAAGACTTAGACATTAGAATTAAACGTACAATCCGAATACATACAAAAAGAGGGGTAGCTCCAGCTTTAAAACTGCAAAGTCAGATCTAGAACCTGCTATCACTCCGACTAACTGATCCTAACACATGAAGTTATAGGTGATTAACTAAGTTAAGTCTAAGTTTCCTAAAGGTTGATTTGCATCAGAAGTGTTTGTGAACACAAACTACAGTAAACTGAGCATAATTGAAAAGGCATTACTTGAGAAACATTGTTCATTACAAGCATCTTAAAATGTCTAACGAACAGATAAAAACAAACAAAAGCTACACGTTAATATGTAGTTAATGAAGCTATCTGTTCTTGTTTTGTCTTCAGAGGGTGTGACACGGCCCTCTAAACTAACTAAAGCTACGACGTACGCTGATAGAAGCAGTAAAGAACGCTTGTTAATCGCAACGGGACAAAATAAACCTGTCTGAGAAAGATCTACTGTAAAAAGGGGCGAAACGGCATCAGCCTGATTTACCAAGATAATAAAGAGGCACAATCATGTATAATGAAGGTAAACCCAAACTCCAAACTGTCGACCGGGGGGAACTCGGTGCGTGAATAAATCTCCGGCAAACCACAGCATCCGTCGCCACATCGTGTGCTCCTCGTATAACGGAGAGGAATAAAAAGCTGCTCTGGTTAAATTGCATATTTTTCTCACTGTCAGTAAATCCCATGAATAGACGCGGTTATTCCTCTGTGCCATTGACCAACACTGGAAAAAGAACACATCAATGAGCCTCAGTGTTGCCTTGGGTGACATGTTCCTGCATGAACATGAACACGGGCAGTGCAGTTTATTTTGAGTCAATACCATATCCTGCTGCTGTAAATACTCACCAGAGCTCCAAATGTGCAGCTGAAAAACCTCCCAAACCAAAGCCATTCTCATGGACCTAGTACTCCCCGAGGACCAGAAGCACTTTGTATTACTTGCTGGGGTCGTCTGGGATCTTAACCTTGTGCGAATCTGTCATGTCCGTAATTTTACCGACCATATTTTGGCAAACGCAAGCGGTAAAGTAATTGGTCCCCATGTGAATTGGCAACTCTGTGATTTAAGAGTTGTAGTTTTAATTTATCTATTTTTTTTTGCATGTTTTCTTTCTTTTCTGCATTCCGAATGTGCCGCACGAAACACAGATGTGGGTTGTTGACTTCTAAATCACACGAGGTCCTCTTGTAATACTAGAACCCTAGTGAAAAGAAGCTTTGGTTGGTTCCAGACTGACAGTTTGAACTGAAGGAGCAACATCCCTCACATATGTGTAGATGTTTTTGCTGATGTGACGTGAGGGAGCAACACATCCAGACCGGGTCGTACTCATAAAGAAGATTTAAGAATATGAGCAGAGGAACTCACTGCTCATGTAGGGAGATGGTTCTCCTCTGCTTTGGTGAGCAGATGAATGAGTGTGGAGCGTTTCTTTCTTTATTGACTTTACTCTCCTCTATACTCAGCAGCCACCGAGATTGATTTCTCCAATAAGCCGGCCCCCTGTCCTTTTTTTTCACTGAGCTATTCTGCTGGTGCATTGGGGGCCACGATGTTGCTGAAGGAATATATCCCGCCGCTAGGAATTCATGCAGATACTTTCTTGTAGTAATCTTAGCTGCGGACGAGAGAAAAGTACACGTTTGCTGCCCAACGGGTTAAAAGGAGCATGCTTCAAAAATCCCCCGAGAGTAGATCCGTTGACTCATGCTCTGAATTACGTTCCACGCGCATTTTGATTTGATTTCCACGTGGAGCGAAAAGCTGAATATTTAGCCTCCGACCGGTCGTTACCACGATCACATCTTGAAGTGGATCCTCGATGATTCCCTGCGGCTCGCTGCTGTCTGATGACTAATGTTCTCCCGGGCGCCGTATTAAAGCCCCTTAATTGGTTACAATAAACCAATTAGAGCTTATTGTAGTGCAGAGCGCACCGTGCGCTCGATCTCGGCAAACTTCTTTGCAATTTGTTTCCAAAGCCGAATCGCCCCGTCCCGTCATCAGCAAACCGACGTCCTGACTCGTCTCGCTTCTTTAGCGTCACAGCTAATCCGCGTCCGGACACACTCTTCCCGCCACCTGCACCTCTGTTACTCTTATTGGCCAGTCAGAGAGTTATGAGGCCTCCGGTTCAAAATGTCCTCCACACACACACACACACACACACTTTTATATTTTCCTTTGGATGAAAAGAAGAAACGAGAGGAGGAGGGAGGGAGAGCCATAAAGCTCTGGGTTTAACTTCGATTCACCACCGTTTCTTCAGCGCCGTGCGTCTCAGCAGTTTCCACCCGATCTCTGTGTAGCCTCTAAAAAGTGCTGACTGGCTTACGATAGGGATCACTAAGAGAACAATATGCAGTTTATGCTTAGTCAGAGGAAGACCGCTTGCCTTAAATTAAAAGTTACATCCAGAGAGGAGTTGAGAGAGACGGGGACTAACTGAGGCTGCAGGTGTATGGATTGTTGTCAGGGTTGAAAGAGAGAGAGGCTGTGTGATGTAAATGTTGCTGCTTGGTGTCGATTTTTGGTGCTAGTTTGGCCTCGCTGACTGATGGATACGAGGAAACTTAACTCTGTCCCCCCGAGGTTCAGTGCTCACTCTATCCTCATACTAATGGCACCATTACTGGGCTTCTGAAATAGCATTTTCCTACCCGACAAAATGTGTGCGCACACACACAAACACACACTTAGTCGTCCCTATAGGAAAAGCGAGTCCCCACGATGTAGCTGTGTTAACAGAATTATGTCCCCAAACACAACACACACACACACACACACACACACACACACACACACACACACACACACACACACACACACACACACACACACACACACACACACACACACACACACACACACACACACACACACACACACACACACACACACACACACACACACACACACAGGTGGCACATGAGACATTCAGATGCACACAGAAAAAACACAAACTCTCATGACTGTATGCATGTATTAAATTAAATACTATTTATAGAAGGATAAGTTTGGCTCACTAAATACTCTCAACACCGAGACGAGATCAGTGCAAATAATAATAATAATAATAATAATAAAACAACTATAATATTATAGTTATAGTTATATATCAAAAACAGTGCTTTACAATACAAAACACTATAAAATGTATTAATATCCAGAACTTAAGATATCAACCAGATAATATAATTTAAATAGTTACAACAATAAACCATCAGTAAAGAAAAAGATGAAAGTGAGATTTAAAGGAAGATGCTGAGGTTGAGTGGTCCTGACAGCAGAAACATGCGTGACACACGTAAGATCACATGTGGAGCATGAAAACAAGAGTCACTCCTCACATAGATCTGAAACATCCACATTCCCATAAAGGTATACTCACAGAAAACAAATGAAGATTCCTCTTAATTCACCATATATTCTGTATGTATGCGTGTATGTACCACGAGAAATGTCTTGATAATATAATCAAAATGCGTTGCAGAGGAGAATTTAATGAGGGAATCTATGAACAATCACAGTAACAAATAAATCAGACGATGCACGGGCAGTTTAGTGATATCCTCACAGTTGTGACTCTTGGAATAAAATCCAGAGTCCTCTTTGTCTGAGACCGAGAGACAGTGACCTTCAAAAAGTGGTCTTTAGATCGGTCTGGAGACCAGACAGTACTACACCACTGCCTAAAGTATAAACCAGGAGTTCTTCACTTTTCTCCCTGACCTATATTCTCCAACCCTCGTCTAGATAACGGATGATAAGGATGAAGGAAGTAGCACAACATCTGCCAAATAGGACACATTTCCATGAATTCCATTTTAATTTCATTTAATTCAATAATCCAATGATACATAGTATCCTTAAATTCCACCAATAGACAAAAGAAATGGCCGCTCTAGTGAACGGTGACTGAAAATCAATCACTGAATATATAAATGCATTCCAAGCACATTTTAAATCTTTTGTTGGCTTTATCACGCGTTTACAGTCCAATGAGATCAGCTGTGGTACCCGACTGCTTAATAAAATGTCTTGCCCACCGGCCAGCTGATGCTTCTCTACTGATTTAATTAATCAAGCAGGCACAGTCTGACAATAAGCAACAGAGAGATTTTATAACTTGGATGATTTTTCTTTAAAATCTTGCTTGTTTCTTAAAGGTTACGCTAGCTTTGACTCTCAAAAGTCTTAAATATCCAATAAATGGTTTATGACTCACTCGAATGTAGTTGTAAGAAGATCTACTGAATGTATACACTTGCTGCTTTTGCTTTTTAATGATTGTAACAGTACATAGAGACCTAGTTGGCTTTACAGGAACAGTGTTGTTCCTTAATTTCATTGTCTTCTGTCTGGATCTCCAGGTGATGTGGTGGTTCACTTTCACTCTGTGATCTGTAGCTTTAGCTTCTACCTTTATCTTTTTAACCCGTTTTCATTGCTCAATCAGTTTCACATCCTGTTTCACATTTCTAGTTGTGCCCATAGTGGTGGATAAACAATGAATGACGATATATGCCGAGTTATTTCTTGTTCCAAGCCCTTCTGGACGGCATCTTGCCCTTTGTCAACTCCAAAAGGCATTTTACCAATTGGAATGTTGTTCGAGATGGCAGACCTCCCTCGATTTCCAGGTCACGGAGAGACGAAAGGACAAGGACGCATAAATAAGCAGCTGGAAAGAGCCCCACATCGCCAAATCCAGCAGGGGCCTTCGCTATGTGCGTCATCGGCCCGAGTCCCTCTCGTATCTCCAGTCACTCTTCAGTCACTCATAGTTTCAGGTGTACGATTCCACAGCAGACTATGTGTGGCTTTCACTTGCATGTCGATATCAACCTCATTCTTTTTCAAATATCCCAATTTATCTTTTTCGCAGTTCCATCTGTCGACCCAAAATCGCTCTCAGGACTTCATCTGCAGCCTCATTCGACTCTAATACGACTCAGAATGCAGTAGGCTCTTTCTTATATTTGAATGGGTATTGCATCTTGACAAAAACACTATATGATTAAGGAATGTATGGCCAATAAAGTGATTCAATAAACTATTTGTATTAGGAATAATCAGAGTAGTTTTAGTTTAATTTCCTTTCAGACAAAAAAGGAAAAATATTGTACCAGACTCTTGATTATAGTCGACAGTCTCAAGTAGGAACATTAATGCTGACATTACCGCTGTAATAAGAAATAGCTATGGCCCAATTACCACTGTTCAAAATTGCATTCAATTTAATGCAGAGTCAGAAAAGTAATTTGAAAAACAAGAGCCCTACAGCCTCGCTCCGCTAGCGGCTCTGTGAAGCTGTACTTAGGCACAGAATGCTGTCGGCTTGCTAACATGTTGTTCAGCAGGTATAATATCGACGTCTTAGTTTACCGCGTCAGCATGCTAACATTAGCTAATTAGTACTAAACACAGAGTACAGCAGAGGACAACGGGTGTGGATTCGCTGGATGAAAAGTTCCATCCAGTAGCTGTTGAGATATTTCACTCAAAACCACAACCGTCCGCCTCACGGTGATGCTTGAGGAAAAGTCCGAAGATCACAAAATAATGTTTATTTTTTACATTAAACACTTGAAATTGATGAAGGCACTTGACAAGGTAGTACACAATGAAAACCCTACTTTGGTTTAATTTTCAAAACGTACCAAAACAACTGGCAATGAGGAAGAGCTTGCGTAGATAATTCTAAGAAAAATATTTAAGAAACAAAATTGTAATCATACCCTCTCAAATGAAGTTATAATGAAACATCCTCTGGGGACCATGCATGGTAATCCATCCAGTAGGTGTGACAGGCAGACCATCATTATACATCATCATCTCTAGAGCGTTGCTACAAACCCCTCCCCAAAATAATCATCTTTTAAGGAACGAGTTAGGGGTATTGCTATTCATAATTTAAATTGAATTGAATGAGGTCATTTTTGTTATGTTTGTAAAAGTAAAATTCCCACTGCATCCCAGAGATGATGTAGAAAAAGTCAACAAGGCCTGCTTGATCCATTAAATCGTCCATTCCCGAGAGGCTGCAGTGGAATTACTCCACAGACCTAAACCATCTCTGGTTTCCTCTTGTGACGCCTGCGTCACTCTAAACGGAGATGAGGATGTGATGAGAGCAAAGCTGTTAACTACACACACACACACACTCAAATACCTCTAGCCAACAGATCATCCCCATCGCTGCAGCACCTGCCTCTCATCAACCCCCTCATCAAGCAGAATAAGATCCCTGTTAATCTCAGCCCATGGCACAGCAGCAGCGCTCCCACTGCAGGGCTCAGCTGTTCCTTCAGGGCTTC
>JAVDOI010000012.1:17248484-17268484 GCA_032191485.1 Leptoclinus maculatus
GATGAGGGTCAGCCGACCGTCCAAGGACAGTAACGAAGCCTTTTTTTCCTCGTCTCTCCGCAACCGAACTGAAACCACGTGGTGGAACTGAGTTTAATCCACCTCGATACCCACATCTGTCCCTCGCACCTGTTCGTCTCTTCACACAAACCTGATAACCGGCTGTCATTTGGCATCTTGTGCACGTCGCACATTTGGTTTGGATAACGTCTCGTTTATTTTCCCCTCCGGTGTCTCTGCCAACTGTCTCGTCTGATCGAACATAACATGAGGGTGAGCGATTAGAGGGTTAACAGTCGTCATCCGCTGGTTATGGCTGCGTTACCAACCAGGCAAAGCTAGGCAACGAGGCCCCATAAATACCAGCGTCAGTGTCAACGAGGGAGCTCATCTGTCATGTTTTAATATCTAGTTAGGAGAGGGTACTTGTGTCCGTTTGGCACGGGGTAAATTTGCACAGTAACACATGTTCTCATCCCAACACGTCACACACTGACGCTTTGTCGGACCGCTCGCCGTCACTTTCTACCTGAAATGCCATAGTATTTTAACATATTATAAAACGGGCAGCGGGCCACGTTCGGCCCGATCAAATAAAAACACATAAGGTACAAACATTATTATGTGCAGTACAATTCTGTCAAATCATAAATAAAACACCGACATGTTCCTTCAGGCAACAATGACCAAGACTCTCCTGTCTGTGCTCATGAATAATGAATTATTTCAGTTGAACTCAGCTCTTGTGTGTCTGAGGACATCATATATATATAATATATAATATATAATATAGTACACGTGTTCCTCCCTGCGTGCTAACACCACGACAGTGAGCCGAGTAAAGGAGGATTCTTCGGTGTGGAGTTCCTCGTGTGTTGGTCAGAGAACACGAGGGAGTGCGGAGGCTTTGAAACACAAATGTCTTCTCCTCGTCCGACGCTCAGATGCTCGTTCGCACACTTATTGTGTCTCTATCGAGTAAAATCAATACGTGTTGCAGGACGCTGAGTATTTCTGTGGAAAGGTTTCGCGTAACCATCACAGGCAACATTCCTCCCTCTGTTGCTCTTCCCGTATACCTCCATCCTCCTCTCCCACACCCTCAATTCCGTCTCTCTCTCTCTCTCCCTCTCTTTCCATCTCTTCTCCCTCCTTCTCTCTCTCTCTCTCTCACACTCTCTCTCCCTTTCTTCAGCCTCCTCACAGTCCAGATGGCCTCGCTGCCCCCACACTCACTCCCCCACATACACTCACTCCATTGCACTCCACCCCACTCCTCGTCTCCCCTATGGGAACAGCACTCCCTTTAGAGGAGTAGACCTCACCCCCCCACCCACCCACCCCAAACACCACTACCACTGTGCTTTCCACATTCACAATGTATACCCCCCCCCCCCCCCCTCTTCAACACATCTCCACTGTCCCTCCACAGGCTCGTGTACTCCCACTCACAAACACACAGACGCAGAAGATCTCGTTCACAATTCTCCTCTTCTGCAGCACAATGTCTGACGAGGAGGACGGTGCTGGAGGTGTGATGTATGGCAGAAAGAGACGCGGCCACAGGCCATTCATACACACTCTTTGTGCTTTTGTTGTTTTATTCTTCTCATTCAATCACACACACACACACAAAAACGATTGTTTCAATCTCTTGTGATAATGTTGGGAAATCTGCTCGCCGACACCTTTCAGTGTTGACTCAGCTGTTGCTAAGCAGCTAAGGATGTCTTTTAAATTTCATGCACGTGGTTGATGACATGATGAGAAACTGGCAGAGAGATGTATAGAGAGGTGAAGTCCCGCCCCTTCAGGTGTCCCCCATGGGACCTGAACTCACCCGTTGGTTTGTGGACTGATGTTTTGAAACCTCGAGTCCGCCGTCGCCATCTTGGAATACGGCCGTCGCCATGTTGTTTCTTTTGCAAACCAATGAACAGAAGTTACCATATTGGACGTAGAGACGCCGTATACATCTCGGGTAGCGGCAGCGACCTGTCAATCAAAAGGTAGCCCCGCCCCTAAAGCATCCCCTGCTTTATGGTCTGTTTGACTCTAAATGGACCATAATGTACTAAATGAACATCATGCTGTATTGAAGAAGACTTGAAACTAGAGATTGAGACCATAAACTCATGTTTACAATGTTTACTGAGGTAATAAATCAAGAGAGAAGTAGAGTCATTTTCTCATAGACTTCTATACAACCAGAGGAGTCGCCCCCTGGTGGACACTAGAGAGTAGTAGAGGGTGGAAACTTGAACCATCTTTTGATGGAGAAAAGCCTTTAGTGTCGTTCTTTGCTCTTCTTACAATGAAGAAAAACTCTCCAGTTCTGACACAGCTGATGCTAATGCTAACCATGCTAGCCACTAAGCCCGTAGCGGCCAGTAGCTCCTCTCAGGAAGCCGATTGGTCCATTGTCTGGCTTTCCGGACACAAACACATTACTTGAAGCCTGACATGATGGATTTTCGTGGCATCGCGATGAATCCCTCTGCCGGCACAGAGCATCACAGAGAAAGTGAGAGAAGGTTGTCAAGAGCAGAGAGAGGGGTGATCGCTGCAGTACGAGGGAGGAGGACTATTGTTGGAGCGTGTGCTTTGTGTAGATTGGCCGGGGGAATAAAGGAGAAAGAGGGGAGAGTTGGTGTGTGAGTGTTAGGGCTTGATGTGTGGTGGTGGAGTGAGGGGGTGTAGGCCGGGGGAGGAGGGTGTGGTTAACGGTTATAGCGCTCACAGGAAGCCGTGAGGCAGGGAAAAGGGAAGTGAACCCACCCCCACACTGTTCCAAGGCCGTGGCAGCGGCGATGGCGGCGCTCTCCTCGGGGCTGGAACTAACTGACCTCAGCTCACAGCTCCCACCACACCTTTTAAACTCTCTAACACACACACAACGAAGATATTCTTTTAGTATAAAAATGATAAAATAAATACATTACAAGGACAACAACTCAGAGGTATAATCATTGCAGTTCACAAGTCCGCAGTGAGTAAAAGACAAAGAGACATTTGTTCCAGTTCTTTCAGAAACAAGAGGAAGGCCTTGTGCCCTGTTGTGCCGGCTCAGTTAAAGCCATTATGATCTTTTGAATCAGTGAATAGAGACTTAAATCTGCACACCGCGTGAAAGGCGGGAACGTTACGAGTCACAAACGTGACATGCACTTGTTGGGAGCTTGAGCACGATTCTGAATGCATCATTAAACGCAGCGTTGGGGTTTTACTTTACTGTAACTGCTCCACAAGAGTATTTATTCATCGTTTCTTCATTAGAATAACTTTAAGAATTGTTAAAGTTACTCTAGATGTCATAGCCCTGGCATCCTTCACCACCATAAAGAATCTCAGCGTGAATATGACCTTTAACTCCCACATAAAACAAACTTCTTTTCACCCACGTAACATCTCAAATCCATGCAGACAAATGTATATGTTGCTTCTAGAATATACAGCAACTCCTTATTCTCATGCTGCTCTTATGTATCTCTTAAGACACGAAGAAAAGAGACCATATTACTCCTGTACTGGCTTCTCTGCACTGGCTCCCTGTAAAAACCCAGAATATAATTGTAAACCCTCCTCCCTTAGAAAAGCTGTAAATGGTTAGGCACCATGGTACCTCGAGGAGCTCTTAGCACCCTGACCTCTCCTGTGGAACCAGCTGTCAGGCAGACGCCCTAACCCGCCTATAAGAGTATAGGCTTAGGCAGAACATTCTTGTAACTTTCTCGCACTATTTACATGTCTAGGGATTAAAACAAAGGAGGCCAATTTGCTTTTCACTGCTTTAGAAACAGGAGGTCTTAAAAATCTACATTTGAATAAATATTTTGCAGCCAAATCAGATTATTTACAGGATATTCAACCTTAAATCTTTATAAAACATGTAATACTTGACTTATGTATTCACAGAGCTTGTACAAAGGCAATGAAGTAGTCCATGAATATGAGATGTGAGCTTACAGATAATTACAATCCCTCCTCGGCGTAGTGGGAGGTTGAGTTATGGCGTTTTGCCGGTTACACCTACAGTCTATGAGCATATCTCTGGGCTACGTTTCGGGGAATACACAAGCCAAGCGCGAGGGTACACAAAGCTGAACTTGTGCTTCTTGTGTGTCCCGTACTTTCTTGTCTCTGCTGCCGTGGCCCCTGCTTCACACCCGCTACTGTCATTATTATCACTCGTATTTCTATTACTGCTACTCTTACCATTATCCTTTTATTACATCCACTACTGCTATTATATTATAGTAATCATATTTCTATTGTTATTTCTGCTTTACTGCTATTAGTTTCACTGCTACTGGTATTATTTTTATTACTCATTTTTCTATATAGTATTAAAGCTGTTGTGCTATTGTTGTATCTCTCTCTCTCTCTCCCTCCCTCTCTCTCCCTCCCTCTCTCTCTCTCTCTCTCTCTCTCTCTCTCTCTCAACCCAACCAGTTGAAGCAGATGGCCGCCCACCCAGAGCCCAGCTCTGCCCGAGGTTTCTACCCGTAAAGGAGGAGGTTTTTTTCCTTGCTGGTGAGGGAACGTTGGTTCTCTGTAAATTATAGGTTTCAGACCAGCTGGATGTGAAAAAGGGTCTCGAGATGACTTCTGTTAACATTTGACGCTCTATAAATGTGAATATATATATTGGTGTGAAATTAAAGAATTTCTGTATGAGGTGTTAAGGCTTTAAGAATAATCTACCAGCAAGTATGAAGCAAGAGGTCGTAGTGTTAATTCATAAATCAGGTATTACCTGACTTTTTAACATTGTTAACAGTGACTATAAGATATGAGCACATTTACAGAGTTGGTCTCAAAGATGGATCTTTTTAGAAGTAAAAGTTAACAAGCTAACGTTAGCTCTGCCAATCATGGAGAGATCATGTTGACAAGCTAGCCGCACATTTGAGCTCCTCATCTGTGTTTACCTGGAGTCATCAGCAATGGAGGCACCTCGACAGGTTGCTTACTTCCTTCTCTGAACACGAGGCCACGCTGGTGTTTACCTTTAATACCAACACACCTGTGAAGAGGACCTTTACAGCATTAAAACACCTGTGAAGAGGACCTTTACAGCATTAAAACACCTGTCAAGAGGACCTTTACAGCACTAAAACACCTGTAAAGAGAACCTTTACAGCATTAAAACACCTGTGAAGAGGACCTTTACAGCACTAAAACACCTGTAAATAGAACCTTTACAGCATTAAAACACCTGTAAAGAGGACCTTTACAGCATTAAAACACCTGTGAAGAGGACCTTTACAGCACTAAAACACCTGTAAAGAGAACCTTTACAGCATTAAAACACCTGTAAAGAGGACCTTTACAGCATTAAAACACCTGTGAAGAGGACCTTTACAGCATTAAAACATCTGTGAAGAGGACCTTTACAGCATTAAAACACCTGTAAAGAGGACATTTACAGCATTAAAACACCTGTGAAGAGGACCTTTACAGCACTAAAACACCTGTGAAGAGGACCTTTACAGCACTAAAACACCTGTAAAGAGGACCTTTACAGCACTAAAACACCTGTGAAGAGGACCTTTACAGCATTAAAACACCTGTGAAGAGGACCTTTACAGCACTAAAACACCTGTGAAGAGGACCTTTACAGCACTAAAACACCTGTAAAGAGGACCTTTACAGCACTAAAACACCTGTGAAGAGGACCTTTACAGCATTAAAACACCTGTGAAGAGGACCTTTACGGCACTAAAACACCTGTGAAGAGGACATTTACAGCACTAAAACACCTGTGAAGAGGACCTTTACGGCATTAAAACACCTGTGAAGAGGACCTTTACAGCACTAAAACACCTGTGAAGAGGACATTTACAGCACTAAAACACCTGTGAAGAGGACCTTTACGGCATTAAAACACCTGTGAAGAGGACCTTTACAGCACTAAAACACCTGTGAAGAGGACATTTACAGCATTAAAACACCTGTGAAGAGGACCTTTACAGCATTAAAACACCTGTGAAGAGGACCTTTACAGCACTAAAACACCTGTGAAGAGGACATTTACAGCACTAAAACACCTGTGAAGAGGACCTTTACAGCATTAAAACACCTGTGAAGAGGACCTTTACAGCACTAAAACACCTGTGAAGAGGACATTTACAGCACTAAAACACCTGTGAAGAGGACCTTTACAGCATTAAAACACCTGTGAAGAGGACCTTTACAGCATTAAAACACCTGTGAAGAGGACCTTTACAGCACTAAAACACCTGTGAAGAGGACATTTACAGCACTAAAACACCTGTGAAGAGGACCTTTACAGCATTAAAACACCTGTGAAGAGGACCTTTACAGCACTAAAACACCTGTGAAGAGGACCTTTACGGCACTAAAACACCTGTGAAGAGGACCTTTACGGCACTAAAACACCTGTGAAGAGGACCTTTACAGCACTAAAACACCTGTGAAGAGGACCTTTACGGCACTAAAACACCTGTGAAGAGGACATTTACAGCACTAAAACACCTGTGAAGAGGACCTTTACAGCATTAAAACACCTGTGAAGAGGACCTTTACAGCACTAAAACACCTGTGAAGAGGACATTTACAGCACTAAAACACCTGTGAAGAGGACCTTTACGGCATTAAAACACCTGTGAAGAGGACCTTTACAGCACTAAAACACCTGTGAAGAGGACATTTACAGCATTAAAACACCTGTGAAGAGGACCTTTACAGCATTAAAACACCTGTGAAGAGGACCTTTACAGCACTAAAACACCTGTGATGAGGACATTTACAGCACTAAAACACCTGTGAAGAGGACATTTACAGCACTAAAACACCTGTGAAGAGGACCTTTAAAGCATTAAAACACCTGTGAAGAGGACCTTTACAGCACTAAAACACCTGTGAAGAGGACCTTTAAAGCATTAAAACACCTGTGAAGAGGACCTTTACAGCACTAAAACACCTGTGAAGAGGACCTTTAAAGCATTAAAACACCTGTGAAGAGGACCTTTACAGCACTAAAACACCTGTGAAGAGGACCTTTACAGCATTAAAACACCTGTGAAGAGGACCTTTAAAGCATTAAAACACCTGTGAAGAGGACCTTTACAGCACTAAAACACCTGTGAAGAGGACCTTTAAAGCATTAAAACACCTGTGAAGAGGACCTTTACAGCACTAAAACACCTGTGAAGAGGACCTTTACAGCATTAAAACACCTGTGAAGAGGACCTTTACAGCACTAAAACACCTGTGAAGAGGACATTTACAGCACTAAAACACCTGTGAAGAGGACCTTTACAGCATTAAAACACCTGTGAAGAGGACCTTTACAGCACTAAAACACCTGTGAAGAGGACCTTTACGGCACTAAAACACCTGTGAAGAGGACCTTTACGGCACTAAAACACCTGTGAAGAGGACCTTTACGGCACTAAAACACCTGTGAAGAGGACCTTTACAGCATTAAAACACCTGTGAAGAGAACCTTTACAGCATTAAAACACCTGTAAAGAGGACATTTACGGCATTAAAACACCTGTGAAGAGGACCTTTACGGCATTAAAACACCTGTGAAGAGGACCTTTACGGCACTAAAACACCTGTGAAGAGGACCTTTACGGCACTAAAACACCTGTGAAGAGGACCTTTAAAGCATTAAAACACCTGTGAAGAGGACCTTTACAGCATTAAAACACCTGTAAAGAGGACATTTACAGCATTAAAACACCTGTGAAGAGGACCTTTACAGCATTAAAACACCTGTAAAGAGGACATTTACAGCATTAAAACACCTGTGAAGAGGACCTTTACGGCATTAAAACACCTGTGAAGAGGACCTTTACGGCACTAAAACACCTGTGAAGAGGACCTTTACGGCACTAAAACACCTGTGAAGAGGACCTTTAAAGCATTAAAACACCTGTGAAGAGGACCTTTACAGCATTAAAACACCTGTAAAGAGGACATTTACAGCATTAAAACACCTGTAAAGAGGACATTTACAGCATTAAAACACCTGTGAAGAGGACCTTTACAGCACTAAAACACCTGTGAAGAGGACCTTTACGGCATTAAAACACCTGTGAAGAGGACCTTTACGGCACTAAAACACCTGTGAAGAGGACCTTTACGGCACTAAAACACCTGTGAAGAGGACCTTTACGGCACTAAAACACCTGTGAAGAGGACCTTTACGGCACTAAAACACCTGTGAAGAGGACCTTTACGGCACTAAAACACCTGTGAAGAGGACCTTTACGGCACTAAAACACCTGTGAAGAGGACCTTTACGGCACTAAAACACCTGTGAAGAGGACCTTTACGGCACTAAAACACCTGTGAAGAGGACCTTTACGGCACTAAAACACCTGTGAAGAGGACCTTTAAAGCATTAAAACACCTGTGAAGAGGACCTTTACAGCATTAAAACACCTGTGAAGAGGACCTTTACAGCATTAAAGCACCTGTGAAGAGGACCTTTACAGCATTAAAACACCTGTGAAGAGGACCTTTACAGCATTAAAGCACCTGTGAAGAGGACCTTTACAGCATAAATAAAGACTTGGAGCTGTAACAGAACTTCTGTCCTTGGTCAAGGAATCAAGGACTTCTACAACAAAAGTCATTCACTTCTTTGTCCAGTTGGAATTCAAATTATTATGATTAATAACTTACATTTCTTTGTAGGGTGACGACATCATTACAATATATGACGACAGACAGAAGCTTCATTCTCTCAATAAAAGCTTCTAATGTAAAAACAACTGACAGCCCTATTATATATTGTATATTATCTATTTGTTTTTTGTTGTTTCTCTGTCTGTGTGTGTGATATGATGATTCATGGTGCGCTGACACCAGAAGATCTAATGTGAGTTTATTTGAGAGCTGTGAAGCTGACACCACGCTGTCTGTCTCTCTCTGTCTGTCTGTCTGTCTGTCTGTCTGTCTGTCTGTCTGTCTGTCTGTCTGTCTCTGTCTCTGTCTGTCTGTCTGTCTGTCTGTCTGTCTGTCTGTCTGTCTGTCTGTCTGTCTGTCTCTGTCTCTGTCTGTCTGTCTGTCTGTCTGTTGGTCTGTGGTTTGCAGGAGTTTTTATTTGTGGTCGCCAATAAATTAGCAGAATTTCTTCCATAGTTTTTTAATTTAACATTTATATTTGCAGTTCACCTTTAAGCCACACGAGGGAGCATGAATGTTTGTATTGTTCTGATAATTGTAGTCGACATATAACGTTAAATCTAATATGAAAGGCACACACTAACACACATACGCACACACATACGCACACACTAACACACACACACTAACACACACACACACACACTAACACACATACGCACACACTAACAGACACACACACTAACACACACACACTAACACACACACACACACACACTAACACACACTCACATATACACACACATTTGTTATTAATTAAGACAGATGGAGTAAAAGATAACAAATAAACACGTTACGTATAATACAATCTGAAAGTCAGCGTTTGCCCATGTGACCCCCCCCCCCCGGTCATCCTGGTTGCGCGTCACGTTACCGTGGCGACCGGTGTTTAATCTCTCCACAGAGAGCTGGATCCCAATCTGACCCTTGACCCCGGGTCAGGTCACCGGGGGGGTCACACTCTCCTCTCAAAGGTGTTTGTGAAACGAGTTTTCACCGATGTGAACACGTTTAATTGTAACAAAAATAACAAGACTCTTTTCATGGAGACCATTAAGCTCAAACACCTGGAAACCAGCACAACCAACGAGCTCAAACACCTGGAAACCGGCACAACCAACGAGCTCAAACACCTGGAAACCGGCACAACCAACGAGCTCAAACACCTGGAAACCATCACAACCAACGAGCTCAAACACCTGGAAACCATCACAACCAACGAGCTCAAACACCTGGAAACCAGCACGACCAACGAGCTCAAACATCTGGAAACCATCACAACCAACGAGCTCAAACACCTGGAAACCAGCACGACCAACGAGCTCAAACATCTGGAAACCAGCACAACAAACAAGCTCAAACATCTGGAAACCAGCACAACCAACGAGCTTGAACATCTGGAAACCAGCACAACCAACAAGCTCAAACATCTGGAAACCAGCACAACCAACGAGCTTGAACATCTGGAAACCAGCACAACAAACAAGCTCAAACATCTGGAAACCAGCACAACCAACGAGCTCAAACACCTGGAAACCATCACAACCAACGAGCTCAAACACCTGGAAACCAGCACGACCAACGAGCTCAAACATCTGGAAACCATCACAACCAACGAGCTCAAACACCTGGAAACCAGCACGACCAACGAGCTCAAACATCTGGAAACCAGCACAACAAACAAGCTCAAACATCTGGAAACCAGCACAACCAACGAGCTTGAACATCTGGAAACCAGCACAACCAACAAGCTCAAACATCTGGAAACCAGCACGACCAACGAGCCCAAACATCTGGAAACCAGCACAACCAACGAGCTCAAACATCTGGAAACCAGCACAACAAACAAGCTCAAACATCTGGAAACCAGCACAACCAACGAGCTTGAACATCTGGAAACCAGCACAACCAACAAGCTCAAACATCTGGAAACCAGCACGACCAACGAGCCCAAACATCTGGAAACCAGCACAACCAACAAGCTCAAACATCTGGAAACCAGCACAACCAACAAGCTCAAACATCTGGAAACAAGCACGACCAACGAGCCACATCAATGTTTACAACATCTCTTAAACATCATGAGATGCTTCATTGTCTCGCCGTAGTATATTCAGAGATTCTGTCTATTTTTTAAATCTTTTTTCAAGTTCCAGTGAAACGGAAGTGAGAGCGTCTTTTAGCTTCTGCACTGTGACGTATAACAAGAGAGGTTTAAATTAAATCCTTCACATCTGATTGGACCGCTGAAAGGTGGGTGTTAACACAAACCTCTGTTGTCCCTAAAAGTGATTGATGGATGTTGTGATATATTTGGTACTAGATGAAGCAATTTTAATATAAGAATACGAAGATTTATTTACTTTTTCTCTCTTATTTCACTTAAAACTGTTTATGTTAAAGAAATGAGAAAATAATCTTAATTTATCAAGTATTCACTCTACCATTATTTATGTATTGAGAACATGCTATATTGTGATATATATTGTGATGGAGACATGAAATGGCCGTTTTTTTTAGGTATATCAAGGTTCCTCCATTTCCTTTTTACTTCATGTTATACCTGTGATTGTTAGATTGAAGTATTAATCTCAGTGTGAGCTCAGAATGTAACAATACACATTGTACACTGTACTGTATCCGTGCAGTACAGATCTCAGGAATATGTTCTTCGTCCGTCCTCGGGTTGAACGCCGTGTTGTTCCATCGCCGGTTTGAAGTTATTTTCACAGAGTGTTTGATTTGATTGTTGAGGAGACAAACAAACAGGACACAGTGAGTGATGAATGTTGCAGCCTGACAAAGCTGAGTCAGCAGAAAAGTCTAAAAGTCGTCTTTCATAGAAAAAAGTTTTGGAAGATTTTATCTCCGGATTGTTTTAAGAAAAATAATATTATAATACTTTTTAAACAGTTCTGTCCCTCATAGTATCCACATGCAATTATTATTATTATATTATATCTTCATTTTAAATGGTGTTACATTGTTATACATCACAGTTTATACCATTACTGCTGTTAGTTTGGTTTAAATCAACATGATTCAGTACATATTGAATGACTTTGATTTGTTTAGTCTGCGTACGGAGCTGATGTCAGCAGTGATTCCTGTTGCACACAGAAGAATCTCTAAACAAGTGATCACTAAAATACAATAACTGAAACCAGATGAAATATAAACTTACAGGAGGTTCAACAAGTTATGTGATTTATTTAAAAGTAACAAACAGAGTATAATATTGTGCAGCCGGCCTTTGTATTAAAACATCCGATACAGTATGAATATACTTAATATGTAATATGTAAATACGTGACTTTCTTCTCTGCTCAGAGGGGATCAAACAGTAAATACATCATTATCAAAACCAGCACTTTGCCTCTCAGCGGTTTAAAATCATATCGCGTGTGTGTGTGTGTGTGTGCGTGTGTGTGTGTGTGTGTGCGTGTGTGTGTGTGTGCGTGTGTGTGTGTGTGTGTGCGTGTGTGTGTGTGTGTGTGTGTGTGTGTGTGTGTGTGTGTGTGTGTGTGTGTGGTTTCCTGCAACAGCTCAGCTCTCTGGTGAGTGTGCACACGGCTCCCTCTGCTGGTCAGGAGGAGGAAACTGTACGTCGACGTTCATAATGCCGGGACCACAGAGATCATTTATTTAGATTATTGTTAACAAGAAGACGTTTCTGTTACTCCATCGTGCTGATGTGCAATATTCAACTTGACTCAATACATTAGAGAGGAACTGGAAATGTATGTTTTGACAGTAAAGCCAATGAAATATTCAAAGATTACACAGTTGATGAAATATGAATATGACCGTGTACGTGTAACCTACTGTAGCCCAAATCTAACACACTAGTTTGTTTCCTAAACTTAGTCAAACTGCGACTGAAAACTGGAAATAATAATCATTAAAAAAAATAATAGTCTTCTCTGGATTCAAACCCGTCTTCTGGATTAAAGACACTTTTATTCACCACAACCTCCTCCGTACTCATTATCCCTCCTTATACTACTGATACTATTATTAATACTACATTATGTATACTTTGCCTAAATCTAACCGAGAAGTTTTGTTTCCTAAACCTAACCAAACCACGACAGAAAACTGAAAATGATAATAATCGAATAAAACCGATAATAATAAGTCAAACGTCAGCGTTAAAGTCCTGAGTTTGACCCGTTCAACCACAACGCTGACATATTTATAGATGTTTTTTTTGCCGAACTCTAACCAAGAAGTTATGTTTCCTAAACCTATAACTGCGATGGAAAATTGAAAATAATAATAATAATAGAAAACTTAAAATAACAAGTAAACTAGGTATAAAAAATACCCTTTTCTCTGGATTTAAACCTCAGTGTTCTGGGTTTAAGTCCTGAGTTTAACCCGTTCAACCACAACCTACTCCTGCTTCTCTTTATACTACTATACTACGACTGAGTTATGTATATTTGGTCCAAACTAAAGCTAACCAAATAGTTCTGTGGCCTTAATCCAACCAAGCTGCAACGGAAAACTGAAAATACGAATAATGATAATTCAAAAACAAAAACAGGCTTCATGGGGTTGAAACTTTAGTCTCCTGTTATAAGTCTCTAGTTTAACTCGTTCATCAGCATCACCTGCTCCCTACACATAGATGATCTCTGTCTATAGTATATTACCATCACTACTAAACCTTCCACTAGCTTACTATTGCTAAGTGAAGTAGCACACTCGACTTGGCCGGATGTAAATATCCGATTAGCTTCGACTAGACACTCCGATGAGCGGATAACTCAAAACCTTTCTTTCTGAATATCAAAACATTTTCCAGCGTTCATTTATATTTTTTCTTTCCTCTTCACAATGTGCTGAGGAGAGTCGGCTTTTCATGGGCTGACGAACCTGAGATTGAGCCTGAAGTCACCATTCTCAGGTCGGACAGTCCTGGAAAAGAACCGCTCAAAGAGCCAAAGCCGGACTTTGTGTGACGTTCAGGGCGCTCCGGGATCCTCGGCACTCAGCGTGGTCCACTCATCTGCTTTAAATAAAACAAAAAAAACATTAAAAACACTCCATTAAACGCTCGTAATGTCTGTTTGAGGACAAACTCTGGAAGTAAAATGTTCAGATGCACGAAGGTGCACTTTTTAAACCTTAAACGTATCCGTTCAAATAATCTGTACTTTATGTTTTAGATTTTTATTTGTTATTAAAACATTTAAATTACAGACTAAAACAATGCAGCATCCAATAAATAAATATAAATAAATAAAATCATTCCGATGGACGGTTGGGATTTTGGCGCCAAACGAAATTCATCCTCCGAGAAGATAACCAAAAAAAAGGTAATAAAAAGTTACAAAAGTGATTTTATAATTTCACTTCCTCCTTTTAAACTTTATGTTTGTAGGCTAAAATAATCCTTTATTAGTCCCGCAGTGGGGACATTTACAGGATTACAGCAGCATAGTGGAGTATATATATATATATATACATATATATAAATATATATATATATATATATATATAAATATATATATATATATATATATATACATTATTACCCACATAGTTGATAGTGCAAACAAGATACATTGTAAAAACAAGTATTATAAATAAGAAATAACAGTAAAGAATATTTAAAAAAGTAGAAAATCCACAATAACTATAATATTATATATACAGACAGAATAATCGTTGTGTATTTATATTGCACAGATTGTTAGTGTTGTGTGATCTACATCACTTCTAATGACAATGATGCATCTGAACAACACATCACGACTGTGTGCAAATGTTCCCATTCAGAGAACTTTTTAAAGTTTGAACACCACGTCTGTCTCTCTGAGCAATGAAACACGAACCGAAAACATCTAAATCACCTCGGCCTGACTTCAGGAGGACAGTCCGGTGTCTCAGAGACGGTCCTCTCGTGATGAACTATGCAGGAACGAGGAAAGAGACGACGCTTCTTCAACTGACTCATCCTAACCCTCATCTCATGATTCACAAATACTCCACCGCCTGAATTATTCATCCATCAACTGTCTGCTGCTCACGTCCTCATCGCTTCCTTTAGAGCGCAGACACACTCACGGACAGACTGCACATTAAGCAAACAAATAGATACATAGTTTCTCTCCATTCCTTTCATCTCCGAGGGTTTCGTGGTAAGTTTATTTAAGTCGCTTTAAAAGCTTTTAAAGTCTCCCCCTTCCTCCCCCATGCTTACCCACTCGGCAGACTCCTCCAGGCCCAGCCGAGGCAGACTTTGGGGGGAAAAAAACTGATCTTCATCACCGTGAAGACGTGACCCAAAAAAAGAGAGACGAGGGCAGAGCGACCTGGAGATAAGTGAGAAAAAAACCAAAAGAAAAGGCCACTCCTGCTGTGTTTTTACTCAGCTGTGACCTCATCGTGCTCTGTGCTACCAATGGGGATGCAACACACACTCTCTCACTCACACACACACACACACACACACACACACACACACACACACACACACACACACACACACACACACACCACCTTCCTGTTTGTCAGTGCTGGTGGTAAACTTTCCACTGACACCTTCATTCAAAAGGACCAATATGAAGTTTTCATGCATTTCGACATTTAGGGAAATAAAAATAAAAAAATGCGTCTGTGTAAATAAAGATTTAATGTTAAATGTTTGCACAACAATAAAAGCTCTCCAACGTCGGACACGTGAGTATTTAACTCAACAGTTGAATGAATAGAGTCTGATATTCTTAGCTCTTGCACGTCTTTTGACTGCCCCCCCCCCCCCCCCCCCCCCCCCCCCCTCTAATAAAAGATGCCTCTTGTGGGTATCTGCCGGTTTGTAATTGTCCGTCAGCCTCATCAAACTCCCGTCAATCAAACGTCTTGACAGCTGTCAGGGTGATAATTATGGAAAGTGATGGAAGATTTCAAAGGTGTTTTTTTTTGCCATGAGAAGAGGACAACCACCATATCCTTCCTGTGCATTGCTTTAAGAGTGTAGAAGAAGTCTGAGTGCTTTTATAAAGGAACAGAACAGGCAGGTGATGGTGATGTTTAACTTATGTGTGTTTAATAAAGATGTGACCGGTTTAACTGATGAGTAACAACATGACGTACATTCAATAATACACTGAGACCGTTAAAAGCTTGACTGCACTTTTATTTAACAAGTAAATATATATATATTATATATAAAAGACCACGCAGCAGCAGTAAACACAAAGCAGCACGCAGTCAAACACAACTGGTGGATGTTCAGCTCAGTGACTCACTAACAGGATTCAGCAGCTCGTGTACCGCACGGTAACAGCCGGCTAAACAGAGTCACGGAGAGACGACGGCAGTAAATGTGTGTTTTTACCTTAATGTTGTATTTTAGATTCTTTCCCATATGTAAAATAGTACATGTGTATGTCTATATATATATATATAAACAGACACATATACATGTGTATTTTCTTTTACAAATGATCCATTAGAATCTGTATAGCTCAACTTGTTGAAGAGAACGTTCTATTAAATAAACTGCATAATGATCCCAAGATGAATATTCAGCACCTGTGATGTTTCACTGCATTAGCTGACGTGGTGGAGAGACCAAACGTCTGGCACACGGTCTATAAAACAAGGCGATAATGAATAGGCACCAACTTTAACCGACGGATCTCATTCATTTCAGTGCCGATACCGTTTATAAACACCAGGAACCAGCTGTGTGAACACTTTAACATCCAGATGTTCTTGTGTCAGCCCTTTAAATACAAACAACAGAAGAAGAAGACCATCCGATGGGGACTGAGAGAAACTCTCCATCTATGTTTGTTGAACGCAGATGAGCCGTTTCCTTGGCTGCATAAATATGTAACTGAAGAACATGCTGCATAAATACACACCACGAGTGCATACTTTGAGCTGTATAATGAAAGAAAAGCGTTTTTAACACTCGTTTTAACTGGTTAGGTCAGCGTCCACAGAAAGGAAGAGGGTGAACCAGAGAGCTAGAGAGAGACGGATACACCCACACACTTTCCGACTGACTGGTCCTTCAGAAAGTGCTCGTGGCGATGGAAGTTGAGCAACACGAGTTCATGTTCTGATTTTTACTTTTGTGAAGGTATACGTGGTAAAAAACAACCTTAAAAGCTCGACGTCTTCTTCTTTTTTTGCGGCGCGTTTAAGTTCACATTCGGTCGTGTCGTCTTAAGGCTTAAAGCAACATGCCTGCTGACGTCGGAGATTGTCACAATTCAAACAATAAAATACAAATATTCTGACTTAACATACTGTACATATAAAAATATTTCATAAACTTTCCACCAGAGCATTTACATGAGATTAAATAATAAACGTCAGAATGTCAACAGGGTGACTGTACAGTGTTCTCAGTTGATTCCTCTGGGCTCCTTGTTTCCTACAGTGTGTCCTCGTATCGTGCTCTGAAAGGGGGCGGAGCCCTGAATCGCCCGATCAGTCGCCGATAATCCCATCAATAACTGGGCTCATCCATCTCTTCGTCGCTCCAGTCGGGCGGGGCATCTGTTCCAAAGTATCGGTCCCCGAAGTTTCCTACAAGAGCCAAAAAAACACCACCAGTTAAAACTGACAGTTGAAGTGGTAGAAACACTAAAATGTCTGTTGAGTCACGATGGATCGCTGAAGGAGGTAACACAGCGGTGATTGAGCTCAAAGTTCTCAGTCTTCTGCGTCCATCAGCGTTCTGCGCTGTGAGAAAACGTCGGCCGTTTACTCACCGATGCCGGGGATGATGTGAAAGAGGTTGTTGACCTTCTTGTCCACGGCTGTGGTGATGATTTTGACCTGTGGGAACGCGTAGGCCACTGAGTGAACTCCCATTTCTGCCATGAGCAGAGACACCAGCAGGATCTTGTCCTCCTGAACGTCGTGGTCCTGAAAATGAAAAACACTCGCATGAATACGGGCGACGTGAGGGGAACCAATGACGGGCTTTCGTGGACTTGTGGCGCACTCACCAGCAGGACTCGAACGGCCATCATGGCGGCGGCGCCGGTGGACACGGTGCAGTCCATCAGGATCACGTGATCTTCACCGATGTCTTTCGGGAGACGCAGGTAGTGAAGCTGAGGACGTTTAGAGACGGGATGTTTAACGGCAACATGTCACACACATCCTGTAGCTGTAGCAGAGTAATAATGAACTTAGATCCACACCTCTGGTTCTCCGGTGTCCTGGTTGGTCTGGATGAGGATCTTGCCGATGCGGACGTCTTTGCACACGGCCCTCAGAGCCGGCTCCATGGTCTCCCCGGCTCGCAAGATGGACACGCCTGTGATCTGAAGAGAAACAACAAGAAGAAGAAGAAAATAATTCAAACGGAGGTTAATTGCATCTGTTTCAGGAGAGAGACGGGAATCCGCCCGGATGAAGAAAGACGGCGGGAAGTAAATGGAGTTCACTCACCCTCTTCCCGTGGAAACTCCTGCCTTCATAATCCTCTCCCTGGGGGGTCTGGACTACGTGGACCTGAGACGATATTAAAGATCACAACAGTGTGACAGTATATATATGTGTTGCGCTATAGTGTACTATAGGAGTCATTCATTTCACTTTCAGTCGTGTGTGTGTGTGTGTGTGTGTGTGTGTGTGTAATGCAAACCCTATCTTATGGTTCAGGTATGGAAACTTTCCACTGTGGTGACTCGGTAAGTTTCCGTGCTCATGCAGCATCTGATTCTCTTTTTTTAGCGAATACAAGTGCGTTCTACTTTCTTTTTTTTCCTTTCATCTTTATCTCTCTCCGTTTCAAGGCCACATAATGTATCAGCGTCTGTCTGTCACGCGCTCCTCCTCCTGCAGGTATCTAATGGTTCAGAGTGGATGTCCTGCTTCAAACAGAGGGACTACGGAGCATCAATGCAGAGCATGTGCATTCAGTCACGGTGTATCTTTGGCACCTGCGAGGGGAGGAAGGAGAGCGCTCGCTCGATCAGCAGACGCATCAGCCTCTTGGAGTAGAAGATGAACTCGTCCCGGCTGGTCTCCTTGTTCCTACATGAGGCCCGGATGGAGGAAAAAGAAAGATGCTTCTGTTAAATGCCGGCTAACGGAGACAGGTTGTGGTGGTGGACGTGGTGAGGATCGTACCTGATGATGGTGTGCATGCCCCTGACCTGAGGCGTGCTCTCCAGAACACTGAGCGTCTGGGGGAGGGGCTGGGCCTGGTGTGCAGAAGCCAGGGCTGCCCTGTAACCACGGCAACAAATAGCGGAGCGGGAGAGACGCATGAATACGACACACAAACAGTTCTCTGCACGCAGTGACGGGCTTTAGTTTGATGAGATGATGGCCGTTAAGAGGCAGAACAAAGCTCAGCAATGTTCATGTTCTGGTTGAAGAACGTTGTGTGGTTAGGTTGACAGACGTTGCGACCGACACACACACACACACACACACACACACACACACACACACACACACACACACACATCTTTATGTTGCACAGCTTCGTCATTCCAGCACACCCTGATTGATCCCAGCCAAAGTAAATAAATACATTGGTTAAAGATGTGCACCGAGGATCGTCATGATCGTTATCGGCTGATGTTCAGCGAGGATATGCGATAGATGAATTGTCACCGGCTGATCTCTGATGACTTTAAACCGTGAACAACAAATCTGTGTTTAAATCAGCAGGAGGAGAGCTAGTAACGTTAGCATCACCGGAGCTAACTGCTAAGTGTTCAATGTAATCTTGTAAAACGCAGTTTTTGGCGGGAAACTTTTGTTTTCACAGCAACATGAAATAGATATTAGAGAGGGATGATGAGCTGTACCTACAGTAGCTCTGAGCTGCTTAGAATACATCATTTAAACTACTAATGACAACATCTTATTTCCAGATCATTTCAATTGTGTGGTTTTATTCGTTGCAAATAACCGCTATAGATGACTGTAACAAAGTAAAAGGATAACATTTAGAATTTTTGATAAACACTGACTTCAGTATCTTTGACGGTTGGCATTAAAAAAGCGTGATCAGGGATCTTAAAAAGTTTCGTAATCTGTTAGGGTTTGTAAACACATCCACTCTCTGGTTCTTCACACATGGAGATGAACCTCATGCCCACTTTGACACCAAATGTCGTCTTCTACTCGGCCGAGCTTTATGTAGTGTCACAACTTCTGTCAATTTAACCACGTATGTAGTAAAACACTTTTAGACAAGTGTGAACAACATGATAGTGCTTTGCTCTACTTCCACTACGGGTCTATCTAGATGTTGGGTGCCCTCCCACTAGCCTCTATGTGCAGGTTTACACACAAGCTGTGCACTCACACACCGTACTGTATGCACATTCAGTAAACACACA